>JAHZNA010000373.1:0-38870 GCA_027743935.1 Sinodicranocentrus sp. ZH6
CAAAACATCCCCCCTACCCCCGAGGGGTAGATCGATTTGGCCTAAAATATACATAATGATTAGCCGTGGCCTGTATAATCATTATGCTAAATTTCAACTAAGATTTCATAAGAAAAATAAAATTATCCCTCCCCCTACCCCCAGGGGGACGACCGATTTGGCCCAAAATATATCCCAGGATAGGTCTTGACTTGACCCAATGTACCTATGATGGCCAAATCAATACTAGATGAAATGATTTCATCTACGTAATAATCGTTTTTATTGCTTACTATTATACATTGGATGAAAAGATTTTTTCGTATTAACTCTCAATAAACCATTTTTAGATATAACGTACACATAATATATATTCTAAGAAATGAACTGATAAACACCCAATAGAAACAAATATTTGACTATCTCTAGAAATACAATGATGACAGACACTTAGGTCATGAAGAGTATAAACCATTGTAAATAAATACAATACGTAAAGCAGAGAGTTTTTAAACATATAAACCAGTTGCTTTGAACACAGAAGTCACTGGCTTCAAATTTACCAAATACATAGAATGAGGATGACCTTGTTCTATCATGACCGAACATCTTAACTCAACAACCTTTCTGATACCACACTTACAATACCATAGTATGTTATAAATTATAATGTTATAAATAAGAGATGAATGGACAAATAATGGAAGATTTTCTACATTCATCAAGCCCTGAAGAATTACTAAATAATGGAATACTTTCCCTTTATTTTAGTCACAAATAATTAACCCCTTTTAATCTATTTTTAGCCGCACCCGATTCCCATTGTGAAGGAGTGTTTGTTGTGGGGAGTCATAATGATAAAATAAAATCCTTGAATACGGCTGAAACATTTTTAGGGTGACTGGTGATCTGATCCTTTTCTTGAAAGACTGCTGTTATGCTTCCTTTCCAATATCTTAAGTACTCAATTGGAAAAAGGGACTGCTGATTTTTTTTATTTGGGAGACAGACCTACATTCTTCCTTTTCCTAAAGTCTAGCTGGAAAATGTGCATCATTAGTTCATATTAGCTCGATTCATTATATGCTTGTATATTTACAAAAAAAATTTAACATTCTATTTATTTACCCTTTAATTATGTACATGATAGCAAATTGTTTTATTGCTTTTCTAGCCAACCTCTTCCATATCAATGCTGGATGTTTGTTTCTGAAAAAAATGAATGTTTATTAAACGCGATTCGACCATATTTGAGGAATTTATGATTTATTTTAATGAAAAAACCACCACATTGTGGCTGAATGTTTTTTTACTCATAAGCCAGACAAGCGAATAGATGGACTAAATTAGTTAAAATAGTAGGTCTATTGACAAGCGAGAAAAAACCACCAATTATTAATAACTGTATTGTATCAATCAGCCAAAACTTACCAATTCTGGTTCCATACCATCATCAAAAATATCATTTATACTAGTAGAAGCACAAGGGTCTTCGTCATCATCTTCATAATCAGATGTAAGATCAACGAGATCACAAACTTCAGTATGTTCTGCCCGCTTCTTTGCTCTACCTTCGTTCCTAGATTTTTGTTTCTTAATCTCTTCCCAACTTATTTCCGGCTTCGACAGTTTCCTCTTCGACGGATTGCTTATTGCTGTTGTAGCTACAACGAATCCATTCTGCCATTTTTGAATTAAAGCGACTTTAATTGGACGTTTGCTTGGCGAAGAGGTCTTCACTTTCTCAGCCTGACAATTTTCCTGGGCTGCATGAATGATGCGAATTAAATTATTGCAAGGGCTTACTTGCCGAGACGAACATGGCTGAATTTGTACGTTCTCCTTCGTACAGACGTTTTGCAAACAATCAGTTGCTTTCAGTGATGCATCCTGCCCTAGTTGCCCTTGAAATGCTAATTCCTGAGCAGATGTCAAATCTTGCTGCGCCTGATTGTCTAATTTCATTTTAAATTCTGCAGTAACACGTTGAATCTCCTGCTCGTGCGTTATCTTTAGTGATTCAACTTTTTCAACGTGGTCTCTTTTCTCTTCCTCCTTCATTTTGGCTAGCTCAATATCAGCTTGTTCTTTTAATTTATGCTTTTCATCATCTAATGCCTTAACAATGAGTGCATGATATTCTTTCATAGCTGCCATTGCTTTTTCATGTTCCTGAAGGGTACTCTTCATGATGACATTTTCTGATTTTAATTTTTGCCTGCCATCATCTAATACCTTAACAATGAGTCCATGTTTTAGTTTCAAAGCTGTCATTGCTTTTTCATGTTCTTGAAGGGTACTCTTCATCATGACATTTTTCGATCTTAATTTTTCCTCCATTAATTTGATCTGTTCATGAGTATTCTTTAGTTGATCAACTGTCTCTTTATCTTTTAAAATCAGTTGGGTAATCTCTTTTCTATAATTTCCTCCTTTCTCCCTCTCCTTCTCTAGAGCATTTTCTAAATCTGTGTTTGCTTTCGTTAGAATCTGACTTTCCTCCAAAGACTTATCTCGCTGTAGTTTCAACTCTTTATTTATTTTCTGCAATTTTACCTTCTCTTTAACTGACTCCTTTAGCATTTCTTCTAATTGTATTTTAAGAGCGGTTATTTCCTGTCCTTTTCCGAGAAGCTTAGTTTCACCCTCTTTTATTTTCTCATCCTTGACGCATATTTGGAGCTCAAGCTCTTTTTTCATTTTTATCATAAGAGCTTTCTCTAAGGTAAGAGATTCTGTAAGCTGCTCAACTTTTTTCTGTTTAGCCTCTAACTCCCATGTGTTTGCTTGAAAATCAATACCGCGTATTGTGTTTTCGGAAATAACAGCATCTATTTTTTTCTTCGCCTCATTCATGGCTTCCTGAAGTGAGGTCATTTTCTCCTGAATTGTTTGATTTTCAAGCTCAAGTTCTTCATAAGCTTTCTTGTCATCCTCAGCAGTTTTTAGCAGTTTATTTTTGTTTCTTTCTAACTTTTCAATTTTCCGGGTGAGATAATTTATTTCCATACCTTTTTGTTCTATAGCTGCCAAACTTTTCTCCTCTGCTTCATGCAGCTTGCTAGTTAATTCCTCCTGTGTTTTAGACAAGGTTTTTTGAAGATTTATCTTATCTTTTTCCAGGACTTCAATATCAGCCACTTTAGATAATTGTAGGGTTTGCACAATATCTTTAAAGGTGCTGATTTCAACTGCATGAGTTTCCTTAGCTTTATCATATTTTGATGCTAAAGAGGATTTTTCATATGCGAGTGCTTCTACTTCTTTTTTCAGGAATTTTATTTTCTCGTCTTTCTTCACGGCTTGCCATAGGAAATGACTTTTTGTGCCCAACATATTGTCCATTTCTATTCTGTGAAGACACTTGAGGTCTACCATTTCCTGAGTGATATCTTCTTTTTGTTTGAACATTGCTGCAACGTTTGTTGTGGCAGTTTGTGCTTGTTCCTCTAAACTTTTGTTGCCTTTGAGCAACTTAGCATTTTCTTGTTTAAGGTGATCATAACACTGCTCGATATACGCTTTCTCATTTGCTTGTTGTTCATACTTTTCTATTTCTATTTGGAGTTTTCTTACCTCCGCATTTTTGTCGTTTAGTTCAACCGTCAATCCCTGCAAGGTTTTACTCATCACTAGTACCTGTCTTTGTCGGGCAGCCTCTAAAGGAGATTTCTGGGTTCCTGCGACCCTTTGACTAGGTTTAGAAGCTGATGGTATTGGCATCCTTCTTGGTGGAGTATATGAGTTTGGAGGACCATTGTGATGATGTGGAATAGTATTCGTTTGTTGGTGTTCGAATTGGAAGTTATTATATAGCAATGACGGATCATGATTTTGTCCTTGCCATATTTCGACGGGTTGTGAAGCAGTAGGCATACTTGAAAATGTTTGTGGCATGTGGATATTATTGCGTTGATTTGTGGAGGACTGGAATGACACTGTTGAAGAAGGATGACAGTGTCGTTCCATGCCATTGCAACAACTGCGAGATTGAGAGCTAACTGGTGATGGTGGCACAACTGACACATTCGGGTTTTGGACTAGAAGTTGAGGGGGAAGGACTCTGGAAGGATGGATTAGTCTCTGTTGTACTTGTTCAGTATGAAGAGATTGACGGCGTTGTGGGGGATGAAAATTTTCTTGTCGTTGGATTTGAACCACATTTCTAATAAAATTCTGTGCATCCCGTTGAAATAGATCCATTTTAAAATAACGTTGAAGTGGTTAGTTTTCTTGAATTTTCAAATTCTTTACTGTTACTTAAAAAACAGTACGATCAAAGTCGCTGAAATTTTGCATGCAGACGTTTCACGTCTTCCTATATCATTCTGTGCCTTAATAAATGGGGGTCACTCGTAGAGTCAAAATTTTTTCATTCGTAATCACTGGCTAAACTTTGAACTTTCGACACCCTTGAGAAACAAATTGGAATCACATCTTTTGTTTGTAAATTGTCGCCCTTTTGATACTTTACTACTAGTTAATTACAAATAAGAGTATTTTTCCGGATTAAAGTGGGGGGAAAATTGTCACCCTTTTGATACTTCACTACTAGTTAATTACAAATAAGAGTATTTTTCCGGATTAAAGTGGATGGGAAAATTGTCACACTCTATTCACACAACACAAGTCTAGACAAAGTGAAGAAACACAATTATCACTCATCTACGTGCATGTTGGTACTCGAGCACAAATGAATGCCATAGTGGTATTTTATGGAAAAGGTTTATTTCGTAAAACACCACGTATAACACACGATACGCATAAGAAATTCACACATCATCTATTGTACTTAAAAGGATGTAAAACACACGTGAGTGTAGATAGAAAAGATCCTTCAGGGAATACACCCATCACAAATTCTATTAGTGAAGCCTGTTGAACGTGGAAAATCTCGAGCTCGTATGTAGTGGGAGCAATGACGTGTGACGGAAGCACAATGTTGGAAAAGGGGAAGCCGAAAACTGGCACACACAGTCACCAATAGTCACCATAAACCCCGGAGAACAGCAACAAAGCGAACGTGAGCGAGAAAGGTAGCAGAATTTGAGATTTGATATTAAAAAGACTGCTGGATAAAATAGATAATCATCTTGTTTGATCTTCTGTATTCTGTATATATGTTGTACTTTATTGGGATCCACTTCAAAACAAAATGGCGAAGAGCAAAGTTACAGTTACGAGTCGGATAGGGATGAGAAGGTAGACGAAAAACTGCTTATGTAGATGTGTTTGGAAAGATAGTTATGTTATACTATACTCATAATATCATTCATTAAGTACTTGTGCGAACTGGAGACAGGAGATAGATTCCTGCTCTTTGATGATGAGAGTGGATGCTGAGGGAGCAGGAACTGTGTATATAAGCGAAGCTAGGTATGGATCGAACTTGGTAAAAGGAAGGGAAAGATGACTAGCTACTTGTGGCACTAGAAATGTAATGAATGATATACGGTTGTCCTTATGAAATCGACTTCTACGCTACATAGGTAGGCATGTATGCAAAGGACAATATTGTCAAATACGTATACTCAATACTCTCAGACATACACGTCTTGTTATTACAGTTTATTCCTTTTCTTGGAATGCGATGGAAAGAAAATCAGGTCGGTTTATGTAAATATGATCATCTTTTTCATCTCGAGTTAAGATGTAAGATACAAGATTAGATTATGAAAGCAAACGTTTTGTCAATTGGATTTTTAAGTGAGAGTTTACGACAGGAAATGAATATATGAGAGTATTTGAATAGCTATATATTTCTCAGTATTTGTCAGCACGTATGTTTCGCAGTTTCGCACTGTAGAATGATGTGGATGAAACCAGCCTTTCAGCAACGGAGATTTCCATACTCTGTCTGCCCTTACCATTTTCCTTACCATTTTCGTACATCTCATGGAGAAGACTTGTAATTGCGTTATCATAGTAAGATGGCAACTATATTCTGAAAATTCTGTTGTGAAATAAATGGATTGTAGTAGAGGCTGCTTCGCTTTAAAATTGTGAATATTTGAAGAGTGGAATCGCTTGGTACAATGGATATACATAGGTGTACATACTCATTTGTTTCTAAATACATTAATACACTCAGTTTGTCAACGCAGAATCAACAACCATGAACATGAGATGAGAAGTTTGTTTATGACAAAGTTGCTTTACTCGATCCTATATTTAATTTCGAAAACATTGTGAGATTGTTAATGGGCATGTCGAAATTAGTCATCATGGTCGTGTTAGAGTTGAATGCGGGTTAAAATGAATAAGGTGCAAGGTACAAGGGCATAAATATTGCAGGTACATTTGGTACTGCACTAAATATTTAATGAAAAAATATGCTACTGCTAAATGCGCTCGTGGTTTTACAATGCTTACGTGGCCACGAAGTGATAAGCTTAGTAGAAATAATTTGTTGAGCTTTTAGATCAGACCTTAACAAACTCACTTACGTGCTTACTTTTGTAGCCCTCGAGGTACGTAGTAGATGTTATTTACCCGTATGAAAGACAATCCCTATTTTTCACAACTTCGTAAATACGTACGTTACAAAGTCATAAACAAACCATATCTACATTGACGCAAACCATATTATAGAAATCGACTGAACATTGAACAACCCGTTAAAAACATTTTGTCCATGGAGCTTTATGGTCCTACCCAAACCCAACCAAATATTTTTTATTTGGGAAAAAGTCGTGAAAAGGAAAACCCAAGATGGCAGTAATGAACCTTAGAACGACGACAAACATAGCACCATGATTTCATTAATGGTAAGTGCTCATGCAGTGCTCATTCGTGCACACATTTTTCCCCAAAAGACGTACGAAACCCAACGAAAGATAAACAAAGCTACCAGTCTGAATTAAAATGCTAATACTACTCTTATTTGTACAGGCAACCGGCACCCTTTTTTGCAGTAAACTTCGACGGCTTTAATGCGTTACCAAGTATTTACACAAGAGCGTCTACAAAATGATTTAAACAACAACTTTATTAGTAAATCCAATTAATTTACTCTACTCTTCTACATCCAAACTCGACGATCTGTGATAAAAGCAAACACTGTGAAAGCGTAAATAAACTAATTTGTCATAGCAGGGCCATAGGTCATGTCATATGACTCCAACCATAATCAATTTACATATTTTATATCATGTTAACTACAGAGCATTCTAAAACTACGCATGAACTCGAATGCAAACGTAAACGGATCCTTTACTTCTAAATGGCAAAACAATGATATCCACATATGTTTACTCTAACTACTGAAAAAGGGCAAATAGTTTGGCGTGTTATTAATCGCACGCGATGTCACTGTCACCGTCATATGAAAAGAGAGATAAAGGGTCATGTCATATCATTTATGAAGCAACCCTAGAGATTATAAAAAGAAGAAAGAGTGAGAACCGGCTTTCTTCGCTCAAAAGTGTGAGCTAAACAACCAATCGATCACCGCCACGTAGACCAAACCCTCATATACCACAACTACCACACACCATAACATAAAGTATCAGATACGTTACATAAGGAAACGCGATACAAATACACACACACACACAGTATTTACATTATAGTTTATCTAAACGTATAAATATAAATCCAATTTATATACATTATCCGCTTGATTAAGTATACATGTAAGGATGAGCAAGAGCAAATACATATCTTCTTCACCTATATGACACATCAATATTTTCATTATGGATCAATAACTGTTGGTCTCAGTCAGTCACAGCGTACTTTCCAAACCATGCTCCACTTTCTACGCTTACCTACATCCAAATTAAAAGGCAACCGAATATGCACATATAAAAACCCATGTATGTTTACTTTCATGTGAGAATGCACACAGCTCAGCTACACGAAAAATTAGGTGGAACGCTGAAGAGTTTGGAAATGGAGAGTGATGGGATGGCTCAAATTCGCTTTTCTCATGTTGCAACAATGTGTTATATTTTGGAAATTTCTCATCCCCGAACTGAGCTTTTGCTCCTCCATAAAATATGCAATTATGAGAAGTCTGTACAAAAGTATAAGAGAACATGCAGACATAATATATATACCTATTAAACTCAAGACTTATATACATATATGTATAGTATAGTATTTATTATCGTGTTTTAATTTTCAAGAATCCTTCAATTCTGATGAAACATGACTATATATTGATTAAAATTGATTGACACATCGTACTGCGTATATTTCTTGGGAGAATGTAGGACTGGATTTAATGTATGGTAACATAGATAAATGTACATATCAACTTATAATATGTATTGTATTAACATTCATAATGAGTATAGAAATATAGAAATTTTAAAGGAAACGAAATCCTAGTTGAAAGGGATGAGAGTAATCGAAACCTCCTCGTCGTGGATGTTTTTAGCAGAAATTTAAAATTCGCATGAAGTATTTTGCATATTTTGAATTTTGGATGGTTTTGGTGACTACACACGGTTGAAAGCAAACCATTATACCAGTACTATTTTTAACCATTAAAATGTTTTTCTATGTCTACAAAATCATAGTTAAACAAATTCGACCATTATTATTTGCTTCACATCAAAGTTATCCTGTTGAAATTGATTAGGTAAACTTGCACAGACTATTGACTTTTTATTATTTGTTTAATAAACATACATACAATACTTCTGCTTTTCCCTTTTTATGCATCATAAAAAGAAGCAGCTGTTTCTAGAGTTGGGGCTTTATGATTTTCACCAAAAGTTAGGGACATTCCTGTAATAAGAATTCCTATTCCTATATAAGGTACTTCTAACACTTCTTAGAACGCGTTTTCCCGGCCCCATGGCATCCACTTGTGTCTGAGTCTGTGGGGTAAAAAAGAGAAAGATAATTGAATCGTTTTGGAAATACATTTGTCATTTTGAAATTCATTCAGAAACATAATAAATAACCTGAACATCTTGAGACTTATTGGCACTGCGGTCTCCTTCCTCTTCATCGGAAGTGTTAGTGAGGTCAATGCAGTCACAGTCTGAGTTGGTTGACGATCGTTTAGACGATTTTTCAATCTTAATTGGGGGCCCTTCAGAGGAGATCTTCCTTTTCTTTGGTACAGTTACTTTCGGACAACTCTTGATAACACTAACGTTAGATGTCTGACCGGAACTGGGTGTGGCAACTAGGTCAGGTTCCGATGACTTATTTTCTTCCGGCTCATTTCCAGTATTTTCCGAATCCACTTTCGTATCTTCGCTGAGTTCAGGTTGAGATTGTTCACACTTTTGATCAACTGATTCTTCTGTGCAGGGATTAATTTTAGCATCCCTTTTTTCTAATGCTTCTGTTACTGTCACCGTAGATGACGGTAGAGGCAATGTAAGCCGCACTACTTCCACAGTTGGCTCCATTGAAGCTCGGCTTTTGTTTTTTTGAAAATACTGTAGTCTTGTCATGAGAATTTTAGAAATGCCTTCTTTCTGGGATTTTAAGTCCTGCTCTAGTTTTTCTTTTTCAGCTTGCAACTTGCAAGCTTCTTTTTTATGCTTATCTGCTGCCGTTTTACGATCGAGGACACTCGATTTTAAGCGATGAATTTCCTTTTGTAGATGTTCTTTTGTGGTATCAAACTGCTTCATTGCCTCTGAAAGCTTTTCTTTCTCCTCCTCAAGTTTGTTAAGGATATCTCGATCTTTTTCCACTTGATCCTGAAGTTTGACGACTTTAGCTTGCCTTTGCTCCAATTCCTTTTCAAGTTTTTCTACTGTCTTCTCCAAGTCGCTTAGCCGTTCCTTATCAAATTCTACCTGATCCATTTTATCCTCCATAATTTTCACCTCTTCCTTCAATTCCAAAATCATCTGGGCTGCTTTGGCGTTTTCTTCGTTGCCAATGTCATTTTGACATCTGATCAATCTTGCTCGCTCATCCAACTCTTCAGCTTGCATCTGAGCAATTCTCTTCAATCTCATGAGCTCCTCACTGTGCCATTTGATTGACTTGTTTTGCTCATCAATAACCTCATCTTGTTTGTCTGCAATTTTTTTCTGTTGTAGTATTATTTCCTGGCTTTCCTCAACTTTATCCCTGGCGTCTGTCACCTCAACCCGCATACGTTGTACCTCTTCTTCCAGTTCTCGTGACTTACAGTCTTGACTTCGTACTCCCGTCAATTCTTCATCTTTCATTCTAAGTGTTTGCAAGAATTCTTGCAATCTCTCCTCCCCTATGTGAATTCTCCGCCGTGCTTCCATCAACTCCCTCTCACACTTGATGTTCTTCGCTGTTAGTTGATCTATCTCATCTCTCATTACAGTGACAACGGCAAGCTTATTTTTAAGCTCTTCTACCTCATTCATAAGATCCCTCAATTTTGACTGATATTCTCTTGTCTTCCTTATTAGTTCGTCCTCCTTTTCTCTCAATTTTCGCAAGCAGTCCTCCTCCTTCTCCCTCAATTTAATGTGAAACTCTTTCACTCTTCTCATGAATTCGTCCTCCTTTTCCTTTAATCGTTTTGAAAGAACAAGGTTGCCATCTGTAACCCCTTTTTCTTTTACTTTTGCCTCGTCCAGCTCTTTCTCTAAAGCAGTATTCTTTGCAGCTAAAATTCTCACTTGACCTCGCAACGTTTTCAAGTTTTCAACTTCAGTTTTCAGCTTTTCCATTTCGTCTTGGAGTTGTCGTACACGCATTTCATATTTTTTTGCTTTACGTATTACCTCCTCATCCTTTTCTCGCAGCTTTTCAACAACAGCTTTCACTTCCTTTTCGTAAATCCCAACTCGCTTCTTCGCCCCGTCTAATTCCTTCTCTAAAGCAGAATATTTGCTGCAGGATTCCTTCAGCTCCTCTTGAATCGCGTTTTTCCCTTCAGATTCAAGCTCCAACTGAGACTTTACTTCCTTTAGTTCTTTTAAGGTCTTATCAAACTTTTCCTGAACTTCTTTCATCTTTTCGATATTCTCGCTCAGCTTTTTTTCTACCTCTGCAATCTCAACTTCCTTTCCTCTAGCCATTTCCTTTGCCTCTTTCAACTCATTATCAAGGACGGCTGCTTTATCATTAGCGATCCTCATTTGATCTTGAAGTGTTTTGTTTACCTGACTTGTATACTGGTTTTCAGACTTCAGGCTGTCCAAAGATGCCTCCAATTTACTAACTTTCCCTTCCAGATCTGCATTTTCTTGGGCTAACGTTTGAACTCTGGAATTTGTCTTGAAGTAAATGGATTCCACGTTGTGATATTTCTGCTGAAGCTTTAGTACCTCTTGCTCCTTGTCACTGGCTAAGCTTTCCGAATTCTTAGTTTCCTTCTTTAGCTTTTCAAGTTGTTCGTTGAGCTCAGTGTTTCGATGTAATATTTGATCCCTCTCCCGAAGCAGCTTTTCAAGGTTGGACTCTGCAGTACTAATTTTGGCATCTTTTCCTTCCATAAATCCCTCCAATTCTTCGATTTTGACAGAAAATTTCTGCATTTGCAAGGCCAGTTCCTTGTTTGCTTCTAAGAGTTGCCGATTCTCTTGCGAGACTTGGTAATGCTCGGCAACAATCGCATTAACTTTTTCTATTGTGGATGCATTCTGTCCTCTCAATTGATCATTTTCATCTTCCAGCTTACGCAACTGGTTTCGCAGATCAGTAGCTTGGTTGTGCTTCTGAGAGAAAACCACAAGTTGGTTTTGTCTTTCCTCCATTAATTTCTTATTGTCTCTCTCAATAACGTTAATTTTGGCTTTGAGAGATTGGATCTCTGCTTCTTTAGCTGTTTCCATCTTGTGAAATCGAGTAAGTTCTCCTTCCTTCTCAGCTAAGCTCCTTTGTATCAACAGGTGATGGCGATGGTGGTCATGGAGGGCATTCATGCATTCTGACTGAGCATCATTTGTTTCACGGAGTAATCTATGTTGCTCTTCCATCCAATGAATTGCAGCAGTTAACGGTGTTCCTGTAGTGATTCTAGCGGAAGTGTGAAGATCGACGGCTTGATTACTATCGGTAAGATATTGGGGTTCCGCAGATGGAGTTTGATAGGACGACGATGAAGATGATGGCTCATTATATTGGGATGGAATGTCTCGTTGCTGAGATGGAGTTTGTGTTAGCTGAGGATGCGGAGTCATATTGTATGCCACACGAGGTTGGGATGACTGCGCTGGCAGCTGTTGTTGATGAGTGTTGTTAGAGTGAGTAGATGGTGAACTTGAGTTGATAATGACTGATGAGGTTGTTTGATTCACATTGTGAATCACAACGTTCATTCTAGAGTTCTGTGAGCGCATTTTCTACTACTTAAACAGTCGCACAAGTCACACTGGGATGGAGATGTAAATGTTTTATGTTCATGATACGCCGTAAAATATAAGTGGTAATAATTCCTTAATTCAGGGAATCAGTTACTTTCAAGTAGTAAAAGATTGTTTGCTATCGCTTGAAAATAGATATTATCAAGAAATAATAAAACTTTTAAACAATAATTCCTGCCCCAGTGACCCAAAGCCCTGTTTAAAATCTCGTCAACACAACGGAACAGGGGACAGACTGAAGGACTCTAGGCCGAGTGAATAACACGTCAGCATTGGAGAATTGTGAAAGTTCTTGAACGGAACGGGGTATTCTGTAAAGTTTTTAAGCTGAGCTGATGTATGATAGAAAGTATATTATTGTTGGAGAGGATTGGGGCTATGGTAAGCAAGCAATGACATTGCAGCTCAGTCCGTAGAGAAAATGGGCTGTATGAGAGAAAGCCATAACACAGCTATCATCACAGCATGGTTACAACTGTTATTGCCCATCTTCTTCAATTTGACACATTGCAGCTCAGTCCGTAGAGAAAATGGGCTGTATGAGAGAAAGCCATAACACAGCTATCATCACAGCATGGTTACAACTGTTATTGCCCATCTTCTTCAATTTTACATGGCCCCATAAATGATATGCAACATAGTTATATAAACCTATAACCTATATACTACGATGGTGAGGGACAGTGAAGGGAAGAAAGTAACGTATGTGTATTCCTGTTATGAATGATGTGCCTCCAGAAAACTACTTTCTCCGGTATTGTACACAAAAATGAAAGCACAAACACTGTTGCTTCATCTGGAGGAGTGGTAAAGGTGAAAACTGTATTCTGTTATACTGAAAGATGCTTTGTTTGGTTGTGTGCGTGTGTCTACCCATAAGAACTCACCTTAAAAGACTACACGCTGTATGATGGTGGTTCATCATAGTTTGTCTGTTCAGTTGACTTCCCGTTTCCAATTAGGTGTATATCTAAACGCAGGAACTGGCTTGCGCTCATGCTTCTTTTTAATAAAATCCTCATCATGGGTAGAAGAAAGCAACATCATGTACACTTAAATTTTTCATCTAACTAAAAGCAACTTGAAGTCGAGAGCTTTCCAATATATTTGTAATAGAATTAAATTTATGGTACTTTTCATGAGTTATATTATAACGTTATAAGATCACTACTATTCATATGCTTCATAGCTTTTAGTTTTTTGTCCCCAGTTTCTGTTAACAGATCTCCATATATACTGATGGGAAATTCATACAACACACAAGTAAATACGAAATCCTACGCTTTTTGGGAAACGTACCATACAACTACTATAAAACGAGTTATGTGTATAGAATACGAACGATTTTTTAACAAATGTGTTCAGGATAGCACGTGATGTGTGGATCTCTAAATAAAAGGGAAAAAACAAGTAAACGAAATATTTTCTACGAAAGCTATTCGGTTAATAATGAGGGGTTTTCCAACCCACAATGTTTGTTAATTAAATATGTTCATATGTTTGCGACTGATCGAACTAATAAATACAAAAACTATTTTCATAAAACCTAATTGCGAATTGATGTCAGTAATATTAAGGATGTGTATTTAGGTTGCTCATTTGAATATTAGAGATCGACTGTGGCTAGATCGATATTTATATTACTCGCCTTTCATTTTATGGCAACTTTAATAATGCCCACATGTATGAGCATTGCTAACATTTTAAACACTGGCGACTGGAATAAAAAATTACATACACAGGTCACAGACAGCTTTGTTCTACATGATACATGAAGCTAAAATCTATAGCTATATGAGTAGGTTTATAAATTCATACAATTCGTGGTAGATGCATGAGAATGGAAAGTTTAATACATTTTTGATATGGTGCATGAGTTTCGATCGCCTATATGACTAACTCTCTTTCTCCGTATAACGCAAATTGATCCTTCATCCTTCCTGCCATTTTTGTAATATCTATACAAGCGGTCTGGGTATTGCGTATTTGCAAAATAAATATCGTATTTAGATCAAGGTCAAATCAGAGATATTTCGTTATGCTGGAAGAGACCTAATTGTCCAGACTGAGGTAAAGCTTTGGTACGAAACAGTGTTTATCCCACCTTTAACATAAGCTTTCATCTATGTTATTTTAAACCGAACGGATATTAGTTCACTTTAACAAGATCATACTTTATTTAAATGTGTTTAAATTATGTTCAGTGAATTATACAAGAGAAAGTGTTTCATATAAAATCTAAGTATAAGAAAAATTCAATGATCTAGCACTAGTAATAGCTCATTGGAAAAATTGATACACGATAAAAACTAGTCTAACAAAGGGAATATCTCACATACGAAAGGCACGAAAGCCTATTCTTATTGACAAAATTTGTGTTAAAATAGTAAACAATCACACGCACATACCCGAATTTGGAATTACCGTAATTTAAATATCTCAAAACCACTACAGAGGGGAACAAAAAATAACGTAATCTTAAAAAGAAACTAAAATACTAATTAATATACATTTTGTGAGTTGTCGTTGTCTCCTCCTTCTATTTTCACATTGAGCAAAAATTCAACCTTGACCCTTCCTTTGGATTTTTTTGTATCATTTTTTGGGGGTAATGATATTGAGTTCTGGAATGAAAGGAGACATTCATGCAAAGAATGAAAAACTAAAGCCAAAAAATATCTTCAGATTCTACCATTTGTAGCACACGCACGAACCGATGATGGATCTTCATGTGCATGTGGTTCCATGAGGTCATCCGGGTCCAACTTGTTCTTTTCGAGCTGTAGTGAATGATCGTCATCTTCCAGTTGACTGGCAGACCTCTTTCTCTTCCTCTTCTCTCCGCTATTCTCAAAGTACTCATTCATTGCTTTATGAAAACAGCTCAAGTCTGTCAACGATTCTGAACTAGAGCTAATACTGCCACCTTCATATTCAAAAATGGCTTGAAATTCGCTACAATCCTGACTGCAATTCAGTTTCTCGAAATAATCCGCATCCTTGCCCATTTTAATACCAAAATTACGGAATGCCATTACAGCTCTTGCATCCTGAATGCCGCTAAATGCTGTAACTTCTTTTGCTCGTTTTGCCTTGTCCATTTGGAGGAAAGATATTACTTTGTGCAAAATTTCGTTTTCATTCCGCAACTTCTTGGACTCCTCTACCTGAAGGTTATGTTGATTTGCAATTTTCTTGTTCTCGTTTTTCAAGCTTTCCACTTCTACATTTAAAGTCTGATTATTTTTGGCGAATTCATTAGCTTGAGCACTAATCCTGTTTTTCTCAATAAGCATACACTTATTCTCAGATTCAAGTCGTGAAACTCGTGACCCCACTTCTGCAATTTCATCTTTCAATAAACTGTTTTCGGTTTGAAAGTATTGCGCTTCATATGCTTTTTTTTCCCGTTCTTCTGACACCTCCCGAAAAAGCTGCTCGTGTGTTTGGCATAATTTAGTCTTTTGTTGATGATAATCATTTTTCACGACCATAATTTCCGAGATTTTCGCCTCTAGTTTCTTCGACTTATCGGTTATCTCACGTTGCAAGTCATCATTTTCTGTTTGAATTTTTAAATATTTCCTTTCTTCAGCTTGCATCCATAAACTAACGCTTCTTGCATTCAAATTGGCTTTCCCTGGTTCATCGATATATCTTCGATAGGATGTCGGTCCACGTCGTCCACGATGACTTGTTGAAGTTAACGAACCACGTTGTCTCCGTTCGCGGCGTTCCTCTTTGTTTGAAGCAGATTTACTTTGTCTACTGGTCGAGGAACAAACACGAGAGTCAGCTTCTTGCATTTTGACGGCATATACGTATGACGACGTTACGTACAGCACTAAATATACAAAAATACTAAATTACGTTTTGTACTAAACCGTGAATTCAAGATTCAACCCTGAAGATATTTACAAGAGAAACAGGATCACTAATTTTTCTGCACAGTTAAATACAATAGCCATGAGGTCGTGACAATGGTGACATACATACAATGTAACCAAATTGAAAAAGAAAAGAATTCAGGAGAAAAATATTTTTAAATAGTGTACACCGAAAACAATAACAGCCTTTCTATAAACATCTGATGATGACACTGCTAGACGCTCGACTGTTACTAGTTACTACTGACTTTCACGACGCGATACGATCTGTTGAGAAAGTAAATTCTGACTGCCCTGACACTAGCGTCATGTTTTCACAATACAATCACACGACGCGTGCTGGCTGACTGTTTTGTAGTAGTTGACGCTATTATACAAAAGTGCATAGCAATGTTGTAAGATGATTTTGAGCATGTAATGTGATCATCATTGCAGGCAATAAAAGTGATGTACTGATTATGGACGAAAAGATTTGATGCGGGATAATTGGGATTTATGTATCGATATCATAGGGCAGTACAACAGCCAAATCCAACGTATGTATTTATAATGGATCATCTATACATCTCATGAAAAAGTCAACTGTCAACGGTTCGCTGAGATTACAATGTGGTATGGAGGATAAAAACCCTTTTTTGTAAGTTGGAAAAGGTTTTCGTGACATGGCTAACACGCGTCGTTTTTCTTGCGACTGTAATGACAGTCACCACGGTCACCACAGATAATCATAAGATGAAAAAAACAATACGTGATAAATGCAGAACGAAGGAGAAGGAAATGGACGTATACGAGTGTGACATGCGATGTTAAGTTACATAAATAAAATCTACCATAAATGCTGTAAGTACGTAGTACGGGCTGAGCTACCCTTTCCAAATCAAGCTTACGAATATTCGGTAGGGTAGTGATTAGTGATATGGGAGCTCAGTGAGCTGACTCCGAAGCACAAAATCTTTCAAGAGGTTTTTAAATAAAAGAAAGAATCCCACAAAAAAGGAATTAAGGGATTGTGCAGTGCGATAAGAGGTTTCTTACACGAAGACGATTGAATCTCAGCGGCAAGAACCGTCTCATTGCATTTGTGACTAACTGATGAGAGTGAGTCATCATGGCCTGATGAAGTACGAAATTCGACACTTAATGTTTTTTGGGGGATTCAAGACATATTGGGATTAGACTGGGGCAGTGTATAGACTTAAATCTTGTTGTGTGCACTTCCTCTCACGACCTTGTTTGAGCGAGTTCCCCCTTGAAGTTTGCCGTATGCATCTTCTATAGCATACATTCATGTTGACATAAGGTTTTACATTGTTAATTCTTTCACAATCAGTGATAGAGTATCTGCTTCTCAGAATCGACATGGAATTTAATGGTTATTACTCACGTAAACTGATGAAATATGATCTGCTTGCAGCTGCAACCTGCAACTTATCAAAGTATGCATGCATATGAGCCCAAAGAATGTCGTAGACTGATGCGATGCATTTAGCTCAACAACAGAGATAAAAATTGTCTTTCTTTTCCCTTCTGGAATATTTTTGTGACAATTTTATTTCGTCCCGTTATGCAGACAGTTCTTTTAAACAACCTATGTATGTTCTATCAGAAATTAAACGCACCAAAACAGACTTTTACTGATGAACCATTGTTACTGCTGAGTGAGTTTAAACTGAATGATAACACATATATACGGTTGTGTTGCTTACCAAATCATGGAGCCGTATTGAAGCCAGATTTAACTAACCAACTTTCTGTGATATAGATTCCAATTTTAAATATATATTAAAAAATATATTTGAGACTGGGATAAGAACTTTCGAAGTGCATGCATACAAAAACTGCTATTGACTGTACTGTAGTTTTAAGTGCTTGGGTAACTTTAAACTCACATTCATTTCTCATCGCAAAGGGGATCAATATCCCCGATGTAAAGTATTTTTTACTGTCTGTACTGATGTTGAGCATGGTAGGCGATGATACTCTTACACAGAAACTCTGACACAAAAGCATCTTGGTATTCTTGGTTGGTAGCCGTAATTCATTCTATTTCACCATCACTCTTTTACTTTCTTTTATGTAATAGACACAAAGCTTATCATTCAAATTTGAGGGCTTTATGCACACTTGAAGACGTCATTACGGCATTCGAAATCACATAAAACAAAATCATGATTATATATTTAATTATTACGAGGTCGACTACAGCTCACTAAATTTACTGTAATAGTTTTATTCTTCTAATTCTGTACCTGGGTAAAGTAGGACATGATACTTGCCCATGATTGTTCCTTGACTGTGTGTACATGAGACAATGCTCATCATTCGCTAAATAAATAAACCAATAAGGTTGTTTTACATTACTTCGTACTCACTTGCCTGATGAATGTTTCAGTTTTTGCTAAAAACATCCCTTAACTGCACCATATATAACGCGAAGTTAACCGAGGGGAGCATAAACCCCCGATTATTTCGCTCGTATTTAAAGATCAGTCGAGCTACTCGACATTTTGATTCATCTATTAGTAGTCGAGTTGCAATAGTAGCGTGCTGAAATACTTCCACAAACTGTTACTTCACGTATTCGCTCCCTTAACCGTTTCGGTGATATTTTTCAGGGTCCTTACAGTCATATCTACCTATTATACACATAGCTTTGTCAGCTCACTATGAGTCTAAATAAAAAAGTCTACACTCCTCTGCTAGTCGTGATGTTGAGTTTCAACGTAGTACTTGGAAGCATTCATGTTGATAGTACGAGGGTAAGGAAATATATTCATATTAATATAAATACTAATGTGGCATGTGGCACACTATTTCCTACATAGATGAATCTCACTCAACTTTGGTTTATTTTTGCTCATACAGATAAAGAGAGGAGCGGCATATGCAGGTTTGCGTGGTTAAAAAAACTTAAATCTATGAGAAACTAAAATATATTAATTTAACACGTACGTTATGCTTTAGGTGGTCATCCAGGTGGAGGATACGGTGCAGGTGGAGTTGGAATACCTGGACTAAATAACGCTGTAAGTTTCATTTAATCAATTTAACAGATAAATGTTCGTTCCCAAGTAGAGCTCAGTCGCATGGTCCTTTGCACATTGGCATGCACAATCAATAATAAATAAATCGATTGCAGATGCAGTACTCAGCATACAGCCAACTTTTAAATAGTGGACACCCCTCCTCCTCCTCGGGATATGGATCAAGTGGCCATGGAAGAAAGCTAACCGTAGACCAGGCAATAGGAATGTATGGACATCACACATTATCAAATTCTAACCCCTACACCGCATCTCATGGAAGTTCAAGCGGTGGTGGGGGAGGAGGTCATAGCAGTGGAGGTGGTGGAGGAAGTCGTAGCAGTGGAAGCAGTGGAAGTGGTGGTTATGGTGGCTAGACTCTTTACATCGGCGAAAAATATGATACAACTGGCTTTGAAATAATTTATTACAGACCAATAAAATACAAAAATGATTTATAGAATGCTTTGATATAATTCCTGATTGGAACAAATAAGGCGGAGACTATGTTAATTTATGGCACATTTCCATATGCTTCTTTAAACAAGAAATTCTCATATATTGTTTATTACACGATTCACAAACGAAGCAAGCAGGTTGGGTTTGCGTGGAGATGTGGTTTTGAAGAGCGAGTTTCTTCGAATATCGACTCCCACATAAACACCACAGGAATCCTTCACGTGATTTCGTCCTCCCATCCCATTTATGCAAGGCTTCACTGGGTTGGAAAATATTGTCAGAATCGTCATTAGACGCTGAACGTTTAGTTCTGGAGTGTTTTAACGACATCGAAGGTTTTGAAAAATTCCCACTACTTCGACCCAATACGAACCTCTTTTCCTTGGTATGCCCGGCAAAAAATCCTGATTGCACATGATAAAAAGACATCGCAAGGTGACACAGGTTAGAATGGTTTTTAATCATTGACTCAGTAACCTTGTAATTAATTAAGTAATTAGGAACTTACGTTGTTCGGGTGAATTAGAGGTTGATAATGCCCCAGTACATGTTATCTGAAAAGTTTCGGGTGCTATTGCTATTGGTTCGTTTCCATAATTTTGGGGGTCCTTAAATTAACGAACAAATATAATCAAATAATTATCGCAGAAAATGCAGAAAGACCTCATATAGGACTGTTGGAATATTAGCACATAAATCATTCAACCTTGTGGTTAGAATTAGTTCTCAGCCAAGGCCACTCATGCTTAATATCAATTTGTTCAACAGCTTGAAATTCCTGCTGTGTTGTGTTATTAAATTCAGCGTCAGGATCATATTCTGGAGCAAAGGAAATCTCTCGATCTAACAAATTATGCATTTTAGATATTATTGCCTTCGCAGTGGTGAATTCTTGCAGGGTAGAATTGGCATCAACTTCAATCACATCTGAGATGGGACTAAAATTATTAAAGCTTCGCAAAGTTGCATCTTCGTATCCTACACTTTTATCAAACCTATCACTACTTGCAACGCTACTAAAAACTTTTTGGTAAACACTAGCAAGTGAATTATTGATTTGATTAATCATCTTTTCAAACTCAAACTTTTCGCTTCTCAAGCTGTTTATTTCCTTTTCCATTTCATCTTTCTGACAGCTCAAATCTTTCATAGTCTCATTTGAAACTTTTAAAGACTGTTTAAATCGTTTAGCTGAGTCTGTAGCAATGCGTAGGTCCAACTCTTTTTCATTTAGTTGCATCCAGGTTTGTGTATTAATAGACATAAGAGCTTCATTTTTAGCTGACAATAATTGAATTGTCTGAAAAAGTTCGGTTTGATTGAAAGGTTGGGCAGGCAATGGGAAACTACCTTGATGTTGGCCATATATTTTATTAGTTTCATTCAATAAAACACTGCTACTCTCACTGTCACTGTAATTATTTGGACTAGAAGTTTGTAATCCACTGCCTTCTTTAAAGTCAAGCCATCTTATTTCGGGTTTTTTCTCTACGATAGAGTCTGTGTCCATGTTGATCAGTACGTCATGAAAAGTATCTAAAAAATTGTTTACTGAAGGTTGAGGAAGATCATTGATATTGATAAATTGATTGATTGAAAAATTGGAATCCAATGTACAACTTCCAAGATCTTTCGCTGTGACAATTGAAGAAACACCTAAACGATCCATGATGATACCAGTATTTTACAAGGGGTATAACACATTGTTTAGATCATTGGATAGTATGGTATACATATATTTTATGCAATAATATTTTTACAAATCTACATGAGCCTAATGAGCACCACGTCACATAATACAAACCATAATTCCATTCAAAACTACTTTGAGTATAGTTTTCCTTAATTTCAATACAATATACAATCGCCTCGCCTCAGGAAAACTGGATCAATCACTAACGATGAGTTGCAATGATGCCTGAAAGCCTGAAGGGTACTTTTTAAGATGAAATAACTTGTACGATGATTGGAAGTAAACTTAACGATCCAAGGTTTGCCTCGGCAAAATAAGTACTAACCGAAGCGAAACTATAGTTTCTCCAGTTTTCTCTCGATTAACTTCTTCGTCGTTTCATTCGGATATGCATAAGTACGCTCTGCACTTATCGTGTAAGGTTGATATGCATCCACGAAGTTCGTGAATAAGTGCAAAAGCGCAAAGGTTGCTGGGTTATCAACATTTTCATAAACTGCACACAATGCGTTTTTTCTTGATATATGAGGACATGTATCATTTCATGGGCACAATATTTGCTCTAGCTCTGAAAAACCAACTGTATAATGTATAAAGTGTATTGTCACTGTACGGACATATACGCATCGAAAATACATAATATGAATTTATGAATACACAAATGTTTGTACTCGAGCATTATCCATTTCAGTGGTCGATTATGCTGATTCACCAAGCTTGGTTGAACTACGATGAATCGCTGAATGAACGATGATTTTTTCGCGATAACAGTCTATAATGCATATATGTGCATATTTAAAAGATAACGAGCTGCAAAACTGTAGAAGCTGTACTGGTGTGTAACATCAAATGTAGCTGAAATAATTATTTCTTGGCATTTTGAATGAAATTTGACATTGTGACATTAGCATACTTTGCTCACTCCAATTCCTTACATAGGGTCAACGCAAAATACGACATAGTCTTTTATTCATTTTTATGAAAACATTTATCCTTGTCACTGTTGCAGCCAAACTTAACTTCATGGTAGTTGCAATCCAACCTAATCGGAGCTTCCAAAACCTCAGTTGATGCTGCACTCATAGACGACGGCGAGGCTGACAAATCTAATGAAATACTAGGGGAAACTACTCCACAATTATTTGTGGAAATATTCATAAGAAACAGTTTAATCGCATTGATTTGGTCGCTTTTGAATAGTTCCGTCTGCCCAGCAACTTTCTGTGTGAAACCGATAACTTCACGCTTTAAAACCAATATTTGCTGTTGTAGTTTTAGAATGTGCTCGTCCTTCTCATTCAACTGGACCTGAGCTTCATAAAGCTCTTGACGCAAGATATTCTTTTCCTGACGAAGTTTTATGTTGTCTGTTTCCAGTTTCTTCATTATTGCTTCGATGTCACGCATAGACAGTTCGTAGATGTTGCTGCTAATCCCGTCCATTTTTTCATTACACTATAATACATAAGAGCAAATCCCATTATAATTTTCAAAGCCAAACATTTGTAAATGGTGATAGTCATAAAATATCATCATTTTGATAATGAATCAAAATTTAGTGTGCACAAAACCAGTGTAAATGGCACACTAGTTCTCTCCCTATCTACAATCTAGATGATATTAACAGACATCACAGATATAGTCGTGGCCATTGTTTAAAGTATGTGTGCCATACAGCGGTTATTAGAATTAAATGCTACGTCCCATATAGTCAATTTTAAACTCATTTAATATCATGCTCAAACTTTGAACTTACTAACACGTGGTAGACATTAATGCATACAATATCCTTGGCTCCAGTTTCCACTTTTCCAACAACCAAACACCAGTCAAAGTTATTTTGGCTGTCAACAGTCAATTAATCATAGAAATCCTAAATCCGTCAGTGTCGATCGTTTTCACCGGTAAACCTCAGCAAATCAGTTCAATCGTAAATTAAGCCTGATTTTTTAATAAAAAACCTTGCACACATGTGACGATCACGATCAGCCAAATTTTAAAGCGATTACACAATCAACAATTTACTGTTAACCGTTGAAGTGTCACACAAAGTCGAACAATAATGTGTACGTACGCCACGTACGGAACACTGACAACTGATTACATGTTTATAACACAAATTCCAGCGTCACAATAAACACAAGTGACGTATAACTGGAAACTTGCATAAAATTCTGACCATACACATATATCAAACATGTGCGCACTTCTCAGTCACTCAAGTCACTGCACTTCTATTCTAAAAGCACTTTTGCTTATGGACCGTATTAAACAAGAGAAGACGACTCGAGGACTGTGAACGATAATATTTGGTCATTCATTATTACTTCGTGATGCTCAACCTGAAAAATGTGCTATCATATTGCTCACTCGCTCTGCACACTTGCACACATTTCCAGCTCCATCCAGCTTCCTTTTCCTGCTTTCGCTTCGCACTTGCTGCCACACCGAGTTCGACTGACATGGCTAGCACACTTTTATGCTACTGCAGCAGAACCTGCGAACTACTGATACGGATGATAAAAAGCAGAGATTTGTATAACATAATATGCGGAATTGCACATTGGTAATTTGTATCGGTCGAACTCGTTTTTTGTAAATTTTAACCTAATATGGTTCATTTTAAAAAGTGTCGACGAAGAATACCATATTATAAGTAACATTATGAGAGTTTTGAGTTTTCCATTCCAACATTAATCTGACAAACCCTAAAGGTGTGATAGCGATTTGTGTGATTTATCCATCATCGGATAATCATCGCAAACTGCTGACTGCACAGCACACACATTCAACATTGTAGGTGTGCGTGTGCACTTGTGGACTATCATCTTTTTTGAGCGGTAACTCTAAAACTCACTCGAGTTTGTTAATAGTCGGCGACATATGTGCTGGTGCCTGGTGGTCAATTTGTTTGCTTGTTACTCATATTGCTCACATTTTGCACATCAAAAGCTTGGTCATTTAGTTGTTCAACATATGTGTTTCTCTGAAATTTTGTGCAAACTGTCCAATATTTTTAAAAGATCATTGTTCAGTCATTTATCTTTAGGGGTTTCTTACTCAATTGGAGGACTTGATTGTGTGTGAAGTGAGTTATACAAGTGGGCCAACTATAAATTAAATATCCAAAATTGCAGAAGGCGAAAGTCTGTACTGTTAAAATATACGGGACCAGGGACGTAGTAGGTATTGATATGGAGTGAGTATAAATTTTTCACTTTTATCACTAAATCACACCCAACACCACACCTGCCACAAAAGACGCAAACAATACGCACATAAATGAAAAGATTCACGTTTATCAGACATACACAGTACGCACACCTTGTAATTGCGTAATTGTCGTAAAGATCCAGATCCACATTGTCATCTTTGTATTTCATTGTATCTTTCTTCTCATCAATCACAAACTGTGAACTGTTGACTGTGTGTGTGTCGTAAAAGTCATGTGGTGGGTGGGTATTATTATCCGTTTAAATTAGAATAAAATTAACTTGTTGGCCAAATAAAATTGAAACTTAATTACAACTTCTTTTATCTACTTTCAACTTTTCCTCCTCTACTGCACTGCATCAACCTTAATTTAAATCAGTTTGAGGGGTACATTTAGATTAGAATCCTAATAAGAGTACTCGCTTTCGCGCGACAGTCACTCACATCTGTGAGCTGTATGGCTGTATCCAGTAAAGTATTCAGTATCCATATTTTCTTTTAAGCTAGTTATTTAAAACAACTCAATTACGCTCAACATTAATTTTTAACGGCTTCTGACATCTTGACTCGTTGCTGTTTTGAGTCATTTCATATATTTTTTGTGTGCTGTCTGATATTTAACATCTGGTCCTGGTGGGAATTGATGTCTTTTAGTCTTAAGAGTCTGATAACGTCGTTAAAAATGTTGCTGAAAATTGCTCGCAATGGATTTTAGTTGGTGGGTACTCGTGCTGGATACTGCTGACTTTTAAAAAGATACTTTGTTTTCATTTTTTCATTTTCCTCATGAATGGGAATTATTGACTTTGAAGTAGGAGTTGTTAAGTTTCAATGGTAGTAGTATATATCCGTAGTATCACGTATCATATGAGATTTTTACATTGCGGTGGCTATTGCATGTTTCTTTACTATATTAACTATGTCTGTCATTTTCGGCTTATTTACTATATTAACTATTTTTTGTTATATGATTAAGGGATTCAGACAGTTCTGCCACAATGATTCCTGTGGCAAGAGTGGATCCTAATAGCAATGGAAGTATACCTCTCGGTACTGGATATTGGGACGACCGAAGGGCTCTTGTTGCCTCTGAAAGTATGCAGCGATTAGACCCTACGACAGCTGCATTAACTTCATCTTCTATGGCACAGATGCAAGGGTTGAATATGAACTACTACAGCTACTACATTCTACTTTCTGAAAAATTGGAGTTGGAAAGAGCTTTGAATCAGGCTCATGCTAAAATTGGTGCTCAGCATGAAGACCTAATTAGAAGTCATCAGTTTTCTACATCACTACAAAATAAAGCTGAATGTTTTGAAAAGCTAATTCAGGATCAGCAAAAACAAATTGGGCAGTTAAAAGGGGAGCTAGAGTTAGCAACCAACAACGTTGACACAGTCGGGGATGAAATTAATCGTAAAATGAAGAAATTGGGCGATTTCTGTGAAAAAATGAAATCATTAGAATCACATCTGGAACAGAAATTCAAAACATTAGATGATCTTAATCAACAGCGAATGAACTTCATGGCTGATCAAATGCACGCTCACTTCATGCAAGTAGCTCAGATGTTTTTCAAATTAAGAGAAAGCTTGAACTTGAATGTTCCGGTATCGGTGCCATCAGTGCCAGTACCAGAAACAACGGCAGTTGAGAATAAGCAAATTGAAAGGAAGGATAAAGTTTCATCCTCTAAGTCGGGGCGATCTTCATCAAAAACTTTCTATACTGACAAAAATGATCATTTCAGCCTTCCTTTAAAACTGGAAACGCTTTCTGCAGACAGTGACCCATTTGAGGACGCTGATTACTTTATGGTGAGTGAAAGTATTTGAAATTGATACTAAAAATCCGACTGTTTCTTGAGTTCATTTGTGTTTTGTACGCTTAAATTGCCGGTAGAAGTGTTACGGAAAAATTATTTGTTTCCTTTGTATTTGTGCCACAGGCTCAAACTCTGGCGCAAACCAGTTATGACTGTGCAACTCCTTTGGTAACCGAGGACTTCCATCAAGCAGAATTGCCGTTTCAGCCTCCGCCATTAGGTGCTGATGTTGCTGACACTCGAAAACCTGGAACGCGGACCCGAAAAACTGGGAAGGGAAAGCAAGCTAATTCTAACCGAACTGAGCATCATGGAGTGGATGAAGTTGGATTTAACCAAGGCGTATATTCATGCACATGTGGGGACCGTCTGTCAAGTAAATTCAGTTTAAAACGACACATCCGTCTTAAAAATCGTAAAAAAAATCGAAATCGATTACACGTTGCATCAGTGTGAGGAGAAATTTCATTTTGATTGGAAATTGCAGACTCATCCTGCTCGTGCACTCGAGAATCGAAGGAAGGTGAAGGATTTATAGATAATGAACATAACGTTACTCTCAGTCTCAGTTCTTAAGATATGCCCACATAGATAGAGATCTTTGGAATCGTTGATATTTGTCTTTATTCTGTAGGAAGTTACATACAACGTGGTGTTTTAGAAAAGTGTTTTCTGCTAAATAGTTTGTTATCTTCATTATGTAATCATATTTATGTTCTGTATGTTGAGTGGTATGAATCATGGCTTAAGAATAAATTGTGCTGAAATTGTTACTATTTAAAATTTATTTCATTATTATTATTATGGTCTATTATTTAGTAATCTAAGTATATAGATGGATATCATGGGGGTTCAGAGGGGAGGAGAGGTGTCGGATTGAAGTGGAATAGGCCATTGGCATGGAATTCTCAATTAATTTACGCTGCAGTCTTGGACGCACGATCGAACTTCAACGGGCATTAAATACTACCATTACTTACATTTATATTTCATACCTAAAGTTGCAACACATGGGAAGTTAGATGCAATGACTCTAGACCAAGTCATTCTAGAACTAACAAGAGGGATTTGTCTAAAATCCACGAATTACCAAAGAACTGCAAATAAACCGTGTTCTGAATTAATTCTATATTTATTTAAGTGATACTAATGAATTGAACAGATTAATTAACAGTGTTTTCTTTTATATTTTAGTAGAATATATCTGTATTTATTGAGAGCATTCATATCATATTGCTTAAATTAAATTAAATACTATACTCAATATTAAAGTAAAAGTGGTAAAATCTGTATACTTTTCATAGCGGTTTAAGTTTACCAGTACCACCACACGAAAATTGACACTATAAGATCATCGGTGTTACCCAATCGCTGAATTCAACACTCTTCGACGAATGTTTTGGCCTTCCTTATTCTGATACGAACCGGACATCCAACATGTTCGACCCCTGAAAATTAAGATCATAAACGTTCGAATTTCTTTCTAGCACATTATTTTATTCATTATGTTTGCATAGAATTCAATTAAAACCTGTCATCAAGATGCCCCTGTCGCTCAGCTTTGCACCCGAAAACTTGACCACAGCGAGAACACCCAACTTCTTCCGAAAGATCGATTTTGTGAGTGGATTTCTTGTGAGCTTTCAAGCCGGAAAAATAGTGGAAACGCTTACCACACAAATTGCAGCCAAATTTTTCGATTTCCATCTTCTTCACATGATGAACATACAGACCTCCGGCTCCAGTAAACTCAGCTCCACATGAACAAGTGTAGCCCGGCTTTGATGTATCCCGTATGTGCATTTCAGAACTATTCTTGTTGGTTGGCAATTTATTTAAACGTTGGATGACTTTTTTCCGTATAATTAATTTAGAGGATGCGCAAATGTCCGTTTGGGCTTTGAAGGTTTTGATTCTGCTGCTGGTCTTGTAATTTGTTTTCATGATTTTTAATGCATTACATCTATCAACCTCACGATCACGAATACTTTCTTTTACTCGGTCAATTCTCCGACGCAATGTGAATTTCTCCTGAACTAACACTGGCATAGAATTGGGTCGTCTTTTACAATTTTTAACAAGTCTACTTGGCAAACAGAGAGTTGGGGGAAATTCATCACGTGCATTTTGCTCTTCAGTTGTTGTTTTTCGATCTGAGTATTTCTTTTTAGCAGATTTGGAACCTCTCAGTTGAAGCATGCGTTTTTGCTGTCGAGTTTCCACTGATGGACACGCTCCAGAATTATTTTCGTTCACGGGTTTCATAGTAGATGAAGACGTTTTTGATTTTAAAGTGATCTTGTTAGGCCTAATTGCTGTTTCCGTCGTGGTCCGTTCTAGTTCTCTATCATCTGGTATTGCTGTTTCCATTTCCATTGTATACTGAAGAAACTTCTGAGGCATGTGTTCCACATTAACTTGGACATTGGGATCTGTGAAACGAGATGATTCCGTAGAGCCTTTAAAGTCTGAGAAACATTCAATGATTTTTCCAAGTTTTTCAGAAGTCGTTTGCATGTAGGTTTTCAAATTCTCTTCCGTAGCTTTCCATGTTACAAGATTTTCTGTATTTTGAGTTTCAAAGCTTGCGATTCGGTCTTCTAAGTTCTTGATTCGGGTCACGACACTGACAAGACTTGTATCTTCCTTGTGGCCAATAGTACATTCAGACAATGACAAGCTTGTGGGGTTAGTCTTAGGAGGAGACTTGGCGTTTTCTAGTTTTAAGACCTTTTCTAGTAGCCTTTCTAAGTCTTCTTGGATATCCTGGAAAGCATGGAATCTGCTAGCCGTTAAAACTTCCTTTTGAAGCTTTAGCTCAATAATGGCTTTTCGATAGCCTTCGGCTTTTTCCTTCCAGTTTTTAGCGGTTCCGTCTCTCTCCTTTAATCTTGATAAAGAGTGAATTTTGTAGTTTTGGAATTCAGCCTTGAGTTGATCTTTTTCTCGAATGACAGACTGCAGCATGGCAAAATGGGATTTTACCGGTGTTACAGTTTTCTTAAGTTGAAAAGCAGGACATGTAACAGCTGCCGATCGATTGGTGAAAAATGACCAACGGTCAGCTGCAGTGAAGCCATTGAATAAACTGGCGCTGGGTGTCGGATGTGAAGGGAAGGAGGTTGATGAAATTCGCGAGGTACTCTCTGGTGCTCGCACCTGAACAAAAACCATTCATTAGATTCTTAGGACTGAGAAATTATACTGGCAGGACAAATAGGGACTGACACGGACACGATACAAGAAAATACATACCGTTGGAATTGATTTCTCTATGCATGGTCTCTTGGGTTGTGTAATTGAAATGCATGATAGCAGCGATGGCTTTAGATGAATGATGTTATTAACTGTGGGGACTGATGTAACGGGTGTTGAGTCTGTAATCTCAGTCTCTGCCAAGCTAGTTGATGGCGATACAGAAGCTGAATTTGAATCCGAATTGTTATTATTATCATAGTTTGACGGCCCTTCTTCTTCTTCCGCACGAGATACATATAGCTGAAAAAGGTAAAAACACAAAAAATATTATTAATACGTATTAGGGATTTTCAATTTTTCAATGGTGCTGATAATACTGATAACGATAAAATCATTAACAGGGTAAGCAGTTTAAACTGAAAATTATACCTTTGTAGCAGGTTCTTCTGTGCTCATTTTACTTTGATCATCTGACCTCACCACAGCCAAAGGAGGAGCTGATGAGTTCGAATTATTCAGTGTGTCGTTATTGATGTTCCGGTGTCGTTTATTGCTGCAGCGCTCGTTCCTATGAGTAAACAAGCATTTAAGTATTTAGTAATTAATCTTCTCATCTCATCTCATGAAATATAAATGATATAAAGATATGAAATGTTGAATATGACTACTGGCAACGAACCTAAAATTGACGTGTCCACGTCTTTCACTTCGATTAGAAAATGTTTTACCACACCTGGAACATCCCACCTGTTCTTCATGCCAAAATCCTGATTTATGAACTGTCGAACTATGTCGTTTCAAAGCAGAAAAGAAATGGTATTGCTTAGAACACATGCGACAAGGAAATTTCGCTGTCTGAGTTAGCTTGACAATATGAATATACAAGCCAGCCGGAGAAGAAAATTCTTTGCTACATATGCAGAAGTATTTTGGCTTGGTTTCATCTCGTTTATGCTCCCCGCCAACAGGAAAAGTTTCAAAATTTTCCAGCTTGTCATGACCAACTTGGCCGCTATTCTGACCCTCCGCGATTCCAATTCCAGATGACAAATTCACAACATTCCTGTCTGTATTACTCCCTGGATTTTCTTTACGGCCAGCAGAAACACTTTTTTCGGGAGGAATTACTTCCTCCGTGTCGTCTTGATACTCCTCTTCAATTTCACTTTCGTCGTCATCATCATCCCCTCTCAAGTCTTTTAAGCTTACCAATCGAATCTTAAAATGCTCTGACTCCGTCTCAGAACATACATCTTCAGTTGATGCTGAATTTGTGTTTTGGCTGCGGAACGATGCCCCTTCAACTCCAGCTTCTCCTTCCCTCATACTTTGACTGCTGGTCCTCTCTAGAATTGCTACTTTGGAACTCATTGTCTACTTTTAGGCGTAGGTAAAGTAGCTGGAAGTTGTTTTCACTGAAACGAAACACAAATAATTCCACTCGTAACTTTTTATTCCCAGTTTTTAAACAGCCGTAGTTATCAAATTTGAGTTAAACTATCAAAACTATTATACTAGAATAAGATCAAAGTTATCTTGAATTCTTTATGAAGAGCTAAGAAAACTTGGGAAAACATTCGTGATAAATGAATGTGAGTACAGTATCGAAACATCTGCAATGTAAAGTAGCAGTTTTTTATGACTACCAGTTGGTGAAAATTATATTTCCTTTGCATTTTAAATTTTCCCACACAAACTCCGATTTTAAATTTACTATTTGAATCGGTAATGCAGACGCAAGCAGCAAAGCAGCAGAAAGAAAACATTATTACAAGACACAAGCCATTCCCCATTTTCCATTATCGGGAAAGTTATTCTCATGTACGCAGACTACCCAGGGAGAATTTTGATAACGATGTATCAATCAGAAATTTGCGTCAATATTTGATTGCAAATTATTTAACTCGCTTGCAATTTCCCAAATCGCTTGTGGTAAAATTCCAACGGTTGACTTATCTGGCATATCTTTAATTAGTAATTAGGTGTGTGCATACAATAACTTTTAGCCCTTATGAAAATAATTTTTGACAAAATTCTTGATTTGGGAAGTCCAAGCGGTTTTTTCCTGAATTTTAACCATTCATTTCAAATACTTTCTTCTTGCGTATTTAGATTAGCCGATCCGAATACTACATTTTTAAAGACTAAACATTTGAAAGAATCATTTTCATCCGAAAGTGTAATTTATTCAGCTTCTTTTGTTCTGCTAATATTTACAGAAATATTAGCTTTGCTTTTACAGAAGAGGATATACGCTAGACATTAAATATAGCAATCTGTGATCAATAACGATTTTCAATATTTCAATAAACCTCGATCCATAATTATATATTTCCAAACGATTCCGAAAAATTCCCTTGTAGGTTAGTGGTAAAGAATTTGGGGGCTAAACCCAAATAGCCTGTGGTTCGATTCTCAGGCTGGGGATTAATTTTTCTAATGAATCGAGACTTTAAATTCTTTAAATTTTAAAAACATTGCTACTCACAGTATAAACAGAGTTAAAAATTCCATCAAATATATTTTTACTGTTTATTTTTATGCTCGATATGTTGTCCCTGATGAAGTAGCTAGTAGAGTATTGAAAGCTTACACTATGTACATTTTCTATCCTATTAGAGCATTTTATTTTAAAATGGAAAGTGGTTGAAAGAAGATTAAAACTATATTTTATTGTTGTCCTATTCACTTAATTTTAATAAAAATCAAGACATCATAATTAAATGATGTGGGAATCAGATCAAAATATTCTAAATATGGAATCAGGATATGAAAGTAGGTCAGCAATTAATCACAACAAATTATGCTCACTTTGTATTATTGTTTGCGTTTTAGTTACTACTTACTACTTTATACATACTTTAATACTTTCTATGCACACTGATTTTTTGCTCGGCACTTATAGCAGTGAGAAATTGCCATAAACGCCAATTTTCGCTTTACCACTTTAATTAATCACAGAGCTCGCATAAGCGGGATTTAATAGCAATTAATGCTTATACCCTGATGTGTGTAGTTAATAATATCATTGTTTCTCTTTAATTTTTACGTGTATGTATTCATATAGGCATAACAGGCATTTACGAAATTACAACAGGGACTGTGATCAGAATCAGAAACATGAATTTAGAGTTGCATAGATAAATGTCGGCGACCGACGGTCATCTGAAATCCCACTTCAAAGATAAAATGTTAAATACAAGCCAATATCATTTTAAAACTGCAAATGAAAATGCACTGTACGCTGTATGGGAAAATGACATGACAATCCTTCGTCGTACATATGCTTTTCTGGGACTGTTTGTTAATGAAGAATGTTTTAATGTGCATAGTTGACTGATCTCTATGTAACTAAAAGTTTCATAAGTCAACTAGTCATGAAATATTTTTATAAATAACTTCCTCTCGGCATGAATATTGTTTAATAAATTTTTGAAGCCAGTTTGATTTTACATAAAAAAACTAACAAACCCCTCTTTAAAATGATTTGGCAGTTTTTGAAATCTGCAGCCCGAATATGCACAATTTGCATTCTATTTGCTTTCTTATTGATTTGCCTTTACTTTAGTTTGATGTGTATATGCTACCGATTCGAAGAACTGTCCCAGTTTGACTTTCCATGGTATTACAGATGGTTTAAGAACGCAATAGTTTTTGGCTGCGTTTTACTTGGAAATGGCATAGTGTTGGCTATATGTACCACCCTGACCCTGTAGTGAGTATATACGCAATTTATATGCACATATGCCATGCTCTTGTTACACATGTAAGCTACATTATATTATACTTTAACCGTTGAACCTGTAATCTTCAGCGTACTCTATGAAGATGAAGATCAAAAAATCAATGATGGTAGATTTTTGCGAACCTATTCGGCGAAACTTAGTAACGGCTTTTTAAAAGAAACTCCATCGCAAACTCAATCAGATATGCTTGTTAGTATACACGGGAAAGGGGGTCGTGAAAATTTAACCTCAGTTAATAACAAATACAATCAGTACCTTCCTAATTGGTATACAGCTACGTCTCATAACTCGACGTCGACGTCATCGATGCCTCTCCAGTTCAGTTCATTTCATTTTGATAGTTCTGGAATTGTGCAGTCGTTTGACCAGTTTGAAATGACGCAACCCTTGGAAAGAACTTTTGAGGATTTGGCAGGAATCGATGAATTGAAAAACTCACTCTTTCAATTTGTCATTGTTCCGTTCGCCGAAGCAGACTCTGCACGGAAGACGGGAATGAATACTTGGAAGCCAGATATTCCTCGTGGGATTCTCCTAATGGGAGAACAAGGTAGCGGGAAAAGTTCAATTAGTTGACGCCTGCATTGGTGAAATTAGGGAGATTATGCAAATTGAGGTATTTGAAGTTTTCAGTTTTTTAAAATACATCTTTTCTTTCCGTCTTTTATATTATTTCATGTAACTCCTATAGGTGCGATATTTTAAAGTACACTGTCCGAATTGCTTCGGATCTTCAATAGGCGGTGATGTTTCATTCCGGGATATTTTTCATTTTGCAGTAGAAAATGGGCCATCAGTTATTCTCTTTGAAAACATTGAGTTCCTGTACGACCGGTCAGTTACTATATTGATATCAGAACTGAGGGAGCTAATACCAGGAAAATTACTTGTTTTCGCTACAACAAGCAAGCCAGAAAGACTTCACGAAAAATTACTTCGTGCAGGAAACTTCGACTTTTCATATGAATTGCCTGAACTGGACAACTGGGCACGGGAAGCCGTTCTCGGACTACACTTTAAAAAACGTAATTGTTCCATAAAGCGAGATATTCTTCAATCCCTTGCTCATATTACTCGTGATTTTAACTGTGGAGACTTGGAGAAAATCGTCTCAATGGTCAACCAGTCAACTTGGAAAGCGCAACCTTCAAGTGAGATAATACGAATGAAAGAAGTGAAGGAAGAAAAATGGATTAGCCCAAGTCAAATCAACTCGGCGCTTGACAAATACTCTAAGCAAAAGAGGAGAGCAAGTAAAACTTTGCAAAAAGTTATAGCGAGTACTGAAGTAGTACGAAGATAATTCTCCCTTATTCAAGGAATTCAAGCTTCCATTAAACGAATGATACTTTCTTTAAAAACGTGATGGCGGTTTTGGTAATAAATGAATGAATTCCAACGTTTTTATCATTTTATCATTTGAAGAAAGGAAACTTAGCAATAAACGACTAATGACAAATCAGAACAGTATCACATATCATTTAAACCTTTATATATGGATTAGCTACATGTACATAATCTGTTATACTGGCAGTACTGGCACTTCAAGTGATCAATTTGAAACAAAACAAACTCCAACAAATAGGCATACATCCTTCCGCTCAATTGTTTATTTCGTTGTTTGCCCTTTCTTCGCTTAATGTTCCCCTTCATGAAAGACTTTTTGTTAAATTTTCAAGTGCAAAATACTTACCTATGAGAATAATATAACATTGTTTTAAAAAATAGGAAATAAGCGTGGTGCAAAAACATTGGCACAGTTTAGTATTTTCATATTTGTAAAAGTGTCGTTGCAGTAAACTCATAAGTTGTGGTATCCGCAAAGACAAATTCTTTAAGAAGAAGCTGTGTTTAATAATAAAGAAAAGTATATGTCTAATAACATTTACACTTTCCGACACTTCCATACTCGGTCAATTTATTGTCAGTTTAGTCTGACGCAATAGAACAACAATTATGTATCCTTCCATTTTTTCCTGTTTTAACCGTGTGTGCTCCATTCGTCTTATTTAAAGTTGTATAAATCATGGCATGTTTTGTAAAAATTGGTCATTGTCACATGTTATCTTCATGGCGTGTGATTAGAAGTTAAGCATATTACGCATCTCTCTCATCAACTGTGCGAGAATCGCAGAAACAGTGTGTGTGTATACTGTGTATACCTTTATTGCCAAATAATCTCTGTCTTCAATTCGACAACAATAATTACTCAACAAAGTGTGCTTGTCTCACTATGTTGCTGCTCGCCTCGGTGGAAAATCCAATTTTCAACGAAGGAGTACCAGCAGGAGCTTACTTTTAATAATGAAAGGAAGACATTTTTAAAAACAATGAAGATACAAACCATATAATAATACGATTTTACATGGTTTGGCATTATAATAATTAAAATTACTCCAATCCTTACCACTACCACTATTACGCATGACACTACTACTAGCGTATAACAAATATTGGATATACTTCTCCTAATGAGTACTTAAGGTTACAGTAAAATGCAAGGAATGGTTGCAACCAAGAAAAAAATGTTCCGCCATGTTCATCTAGTTTGTTGATTTGCACACTTTTGTTGACATGTCGCGAAGTGCATAGCTTGTTGAAATAAGACGCAGATGAAAGGGAGACCTATTCTAAAATTCCTTTTGTAGCAGATACTTTCCATAATATGGGCTAGCTCCTGTCCTATGTAATGTAAAACGTCGTAACCTATTGCAAAACTATCAAAGAAAAGGGCAAAGGGAGAAGGATTTATAAAAAAATAAGTTATGTAATCCGACCGACCACTACACTTGCTCTCGTTTGCGGTGTTTATTGATAGACTTTTACTACGCTTGTGGGCATGCATGCATGTTTCGATGTAATAAATTTTTTGTTGTCAATATTTTCTATTAATTTCCCTTCTATATATTCAACCTTTGGGAAAGCTTAATAGGAGATTTTTATCATGACAGTTTTAATAAAAATCTTTCATCTGATGCTTGCCTGTACCAGGTAAGGTGCAAACCCGTAAATCTGTTACTGCAATTTATGTTTCGTAGAACGTGTGAGATCTGTGATCCAAATTAAGATTATTACGTAAATTGTACGACAGGTCGAGGTGTCTTATTGGATTAAAACTTTTTTTTACTTACATACTACTATAATCTTAAGTTTGCATCGCTAAATAGCTCACCGCAACTAGTAAATACACTAAAATGTCAAAAAAAAGTACAAACCACACCATGCAAATGCGACGGATTGCACACATAGTGCTCTACTCATGTGGATGTACGGTAAACGAAAACTTTCATGGGTATAAAATATTTGTTTACTGCATTTATATCATTGCATTCCATATTGCATGACATGCACCTTTCTGCCTCTCTGTCTTCTCACGTAATATCGAAATTAGTAAATGTTTTAACACATCCACATGTCAGTTATATTAAAGCTTAATTTTTGGTGAGTGGTTTGACTATAAATGAAGAAAAAAAACGACAAGCTGTATTTAAAATCAAGAATAAAATACCAATTTTCGGCCTAAAGCACACGCTTCTGCAATGAATGTGAAAAAGACACATGACTATGTACGACAATATACTGCAGCCACATATCACTAACCCTTTGATTGTTTACTCGGCTATCCTCCCTCATTGACATTATTATCATTCATAATTTGCACGAAAACAAACCAAAAATTAAACAATTGAATGCCATTTGGATGATTGCGGCGGTGATTACGGAGCAGGCAAATGCCAGCAAATATATCATCGCTAATCGCCACAACCCTTCACAATTTTTCTGTCTACCTTGCTTTCCTACGCCGAATCATGATTCATAATTGAGACGTTATTCATCCCACCGCCGACCATCGTCATCGAAAATAACATAAACCGTTTCACATCATGGAATGCAGTTGATTTAATGTGTTTATCTATTTTTTGTTTACTTCTTCGTAACGACGCTACTTTATCTCTATGAGTTGTAGGTGACCCTCAAAGCAAATAACTGAGAGAAAAAACTGTCATGACGCAATAAGTATGAGTCGTGCTCTTGGCTATAAAAGTTCATGCATGTCACTTTTGTGGCTATTGGTAAAGTAAAGTAATCAATAGCCATATCATCAGGGATCTCTGAACGTTGCAAAAGGTTTGTTTTAAAAGTGCATAACACTTTTTTTCAAAGAAAAGAATGAGCGAGATTCACAAAACTACTGACTGTCGCAGATTTTCAGAGGAAGGTTGACATGGCTTATGTGCCAGCGTTGTTTTAAAGCTTAAAAATGAAAATTGATCCTGAGGAAAACGTGCTCGAGTTGCGAGCAATCCGCCGTGTCCTTAGAGCAATGGAGCCATTTACTCCCGTCCGCGTCCATCAAAAGGAATTTCGTTCTCATGATTTTCAACTCTTTTCATCCTGATCCCAAGAATGAATGCATTGAGTGCGTTGTGATAATAATAAAAGCATGAATAATGATGTTAAGCCTCGTATAATTATAAGTCGGTATCATTTAACCATGTAGTGTGTGTACATGAACTATTTCCATATTATTATTATTAGCTATTAAATATATCTCTGCTAGGTTGTTGTGGGTTCGTTGGTCAATATCATTCCTGTAGTAAATAATATCCGTATTTTTTCCTCTCCTCCACAATCTGATTTTTTTTACCAGAGTGCTAAATCGACTCGTTGGTATTGAGCGAGGTGCAACATTCAACAATGAATGAAGGAATTTTCAAAATATTTTTTTATGACTATGTTTATTGTTTGGGTTTGGCTGGTACGTACGGTGCGGTCTTTCCGCTCCTTTCGTCGATTATTTGCTATCTCAATCTCGATTTTTGCCTCAAGTAAAGGAAAATGAGAAAAAATTAATAAACAAGTAAAATAAAGATAACAATGAGTTGAGTAGTGAAGGCAGAGGTTGTGCCGAGTAGGTATTCGTGTTAGCCAAATCGTCTGTTACGTTCCTTGGTGAAAATGGTGATTATTATTATTTCAATCATAATCATGTAATACCAGCGACTGCACTTTGCACTAAAAGTACTGGTAACGTATTTTGCCTCTTGAGATTTTTTTTTCGTCTTGGAGGATAACTTTTTAAGCGTGGAGTTTTAGGGCGCGTCTCTCTCACACTCAATTCCATTACAATTTTATTTTCATTCACAAAGACTAGTCCCGGTGATGATGGTAGATGTATGTGAGACTATTAAAAAATTACACACGAAATATAACACACACACCTCATTCATGAGAAAAATGATCAATTTTGTTGTATGGAGTGTCCTTTGATTTTATAAAATTAACAATTGAGTTCCTCTCTGCAGCAATTATACGAGTAGGTAGTTTTGAAGTTTACACAGAGCATAGCAAACCAAAAATTGAGAACTGGTTGTTCTCAGGATACGAAGTATGTAAGAAGGCGAAATATCATGTACCCATAAACTTAATTATTTTCAGGCACTTCATAAAATTACAAATACATTTACGAGTCTTTCCGTATTTTTCTACTCTATGTAATTAATTCCTACATGTAATTATGATTTTTTATCTGAGGAAATGGGTTGATTAATGATGGAATATATACGATATTCATACA
>JAHZNA010000374.1:0-29522 GCA_027743935.1 Sinodicranocentrus sp. ZH6
TCGAGGTATTTCATGATGCTTCATCATCATCAACAATATAAAACACCAGCCACATACAACCTGCATGCATTGCCTAAAGCCTTTTTCAGCTAGCAGTGAAGTTAAAACACGAGAAAAAATTGTTGTTTGCTATTTTATTTTATTTTGAAAAAGAAAACGCCAACTACAAAACTAAAAGAGAATTATATTCTTTGGTAATTACGCAAAAGCACGAAAACCATGCAGGGATTGTTCCTACAGTTTGAAGCAAAATAATTGTGTGATTTTCACAAGAAAAATAAAGCTTTTCCAGAGGGACATTTCTTTTCCCGTTGTTTTCCTCTGTAACATTGATTATAAAGCACAGTGGATGAGAAAAAAGTAAATTATTTCGTTAATAAAGACATACACTCGACTAAAAATATTCATACAAACCATATATTATTTTTCGTACATAATATATTCCTCAGTGAAAAAGCCACATCCATATCTCGTTAAGGATTTCCATTCCTAGAGCTAACGCGTTGAACGCAAACAACACATTAGTTATTATGCACTCGCATTTTATTCTATTCTCTGTCAGACTGTCTGTCTGTGAGTGAGTCTGCTCCTTGTGCTTATACGCTTATTATTATAATCTGCTCGAATCCTCCACACTCTCTCCTCTGTCCTGTGTATCTATCAGTATCGAATGTACACTACAAAAAAACGTTGTATGTGGTGAGCTAATCTTCTAAAAAACTCATGCGATATTCTCATTCTTCCATTTCATTTCTCACACTCGACAACAAACACACAAGTGCAAGCACCCGGTCCTGGCTTTTTTTTTACTTATTACAATAATGATATTTGACATATCCTTCATCATCACCGTCATGTTATCCTCTTCTCCTTCCTTAAAACTCGTTGTTTCCTTCTTCCTGGCTCAGTATTTCCTACACTTCTACCATAAAGTCTGAGACAAGACTGGAAAATTAACAAGATAGGCACTAGCGCATACACAGTCTGATTATGATAATATCCCTTTTTTTGCTCAGCAGCCAAAAGGAATCTGATACATCCTTTTATATCCAAACATACATTCCTTAGCATTCTATCTAAATAGCTGAAAAACCTGCTAAAACCATACAGTAAAGCACAGGGAAAAACCACTTACTGGTGATGTGCATGCAGTAGAAAAGCAAGTACAGCACTTATAGCAGTAATAATCATGCAGAGTAATGCAATACACAATGTTTGCAAGTCAAGCAAACCTGCATTTGTATACTTTTTTGAGCTGTGTGATATGCTTTTTTTACAGCTTCCTGCATTAACTTTATGTATATTGCTGAAGGTATTGTAGACTTCTCGATGATCCTGATGATACACTACTCTTCCTTCCAAATCTACATATTATATTATTAAGCTTGTACACTAAAAAAGTGTTAGGAGAAATGATGTAATATTTTTTCAACAATTCTAGTCTCTCTAACTTGAGGACAGTCAACCCTCAAAAAAATGTTGTGATCTGTAAGCATTATGTCAGTTATGCAAGTATCTTACATCTTATCCTGACAGAGACAATAAAAAAGCTCTCTAGCACACAACGGATTACAACTCAAGTAATCAAGTCTACTTGCGTTCTATCACAACTTCATTATTATTACAAGAAGCAAACAAAAACAACAGGATCAGCTGCATAATCACACTCATCAGCATACCTTACACATTCATTCAATCATTCAGTAATTTTTTGTAAAGATAATGATGCCTAAGGAAGGCATAGCACGTTCCTTGTTCATCTTCCCATTCCCAATTCACTCAACTCAATCACACTTCACTTATTCCTCATATATGTCGGCATCTCATTCAACTTGTAAAAGATCTTTGAACAATAATCAGGAAATTATTTATACATAAAAATACAAACCTGCTCGTTGTTTGGGTTGTCGCTGCTACTGATACTGATGTCAGTGATACTGATGCTCCCAGAATTGCTTGACTTGCTATTTGACTTTTGGTTTTCGTGCTGCTGCGTTTGTTGATTTTGACTCTGCTGCGGTGCTCCTGATTGTTGTTGCTGTTTACCGTTTTTGTCAGTTTTCGTGGATGAGGCAGCTGCTTCTTTGTCGTCGCCGCTGTGGGAAATCCAAAACGAGTAGATTGTATTAATTTATTCGTATTTAGACATTTGCAAATTGTCAGATCCTATTGTATTGAAGCTTATCTGTTGTTTTTCTCTCTTTTAATTTTCTTCAACTCATCAAAAGCATTTTGATGTATAAGCATAAGCGTAAATGAGCAACTTTAATAAATCCAGTAATTTTTATTGTTTCAGACAAGTAGTGATAAGGAAAAAAGATATCTTTATTCCCTGCCACACATAATTACCAGATAAGAACTTGAGCTACCGTATTACTGTGCGCATTGCCAAGAGTATAATCTGCAATCAATTATTTCCATTGGTTAGCACGGCACGGTGTGAATTTTGAATTAATTGTAGGTTCACAGGTCCGACTATTCACTTAAAAAGTAGTTATTACCGCACACTAAAAGGTACACACATAACGAAGGATCATGCAGTAAAGAAATTGTGGAGATATATTTTGGGGATATTGCAAGAACGGAAAGTGAAAAGCATATTTACGAGGTAAATGGACGGGAACGGTGTGATCCGTAAAGCATGACCACTTGGTAAAAGCCTGGTAGTAAAAGGGAAGGGAAAAATCTTACGTATGGTATAGCTCCTCTGCTCTTATACAGATAATGCACAAGTTGAGCTGTGAAGAGAAAAAAGATAGAAGGGAAGATGTGAACAGATAAAGAAAAAAGCATGCAAAACCCATGAAGAGAGCCCATTACATGTTGACGCGTTACTTCTCCTCAACTCCACTCCTTTTCTATTCCACACTAAGTAGATTTATTTATTTCTGAATCGATCGTTGAAACAGAAAAAAAGTTTTAGGCTCAAAGGAACGTTTTACAAGCTTTTGGTTAAAAAGTTTCCTTCCCGTTTCATTCCTTTCCGATTCAGGGAGGTAAAAGCTTTCTTTAAAAATCAAATGATGAGAACACCCACTAAAGCATATTTATCACCGACATCACTTCTCAAAACATTTTATATCAATAGAATGTCCTCATTGATTTATCCTATTATTCTCCTAAAATGGCTTCCACGCACACTTAAATCATTTAGCCATCTATATTGTAATTCTTCCTGTGTATTTTTTTGAAAACGTGTGGACTTTTTTGCGGTGTGTGGTTTCACTGATGCGGTTAATTCTAGAAAGGAAGTGAAAAGGACATCGCATAACCGAACTATCAAAACCCTTGGACAATATAAGCAATTGAGTGGACTCTACGCAATGAAGACCAGGAGTGTTTGAGGTTCTTTATACAGGTTTTGTTTGCAAGTTAGACTAGGCAGAAGAGTAAACAAGCTGAAGAGGGATTTTATTGAGATTGAACAAATGACACATTATAAGTTGCAATTTCCTCTTGAGTGCTTGCTTGTTTTTCCCTTGTGCTCTTTGTCCTTCTAAAGTTGTGCAGAATAGAACAACGTTACAATAGACTTGGTTCGGTAAAACTTCGACCAGGGAAAATGACTCAGGTTTAATACAAAAATAAATGGTCTCACTCCTTCTATCCTGCACACTGTGAGAGTGAAACAGTCCAAGGTTCAAAAGAACGGAATGGGTTAAAAAGACAAAAAACAGGTGAATGTACAGATCATACAGAGTGGCAAAACGGAATAAAGTACAAGCGCTCGTGACTATAATTATCTTTTCATTGTGAGCAGCTCACTAGACTACATGATATAAACCATCCAGCTCGTAGCTCTTGAGGTAGTGGTAATCGTTGCCGGAAAATCGTTTTAAGCGTAAAGCACTTCTGTTCACTTGCTCATAATGGCGCCTTGGTTTTCTTGTGGAAAAATAGATAATAGGAGAAAAGGGATCGAGCAAGAATAGGAATGATATAAAGCCAAATTGTGAGTAAGCTTTTTGTGAGCACTACTTAAGACGTACATTGCACTGCTCTAGGCTTCAGCTGTCAGAAAAGGTGATACACTCACGTGACTCTAGTATCTGACAAACATGAATCACACTGTGGATCACGTTTACATGAATAACATTGGAATGAAGTACAATGTGCATGATCATGATGATGATGAGTCGTGTACATCGAGTGCTCAAACAAGCATTCAAAAGAGAGCATTAGATTATTAGCATATGTACAGGAATAAGAGGCATGCTTTACGCATAAGATTGTAGAACTCAAATAGCATAGCATGAAAAAGCTGAAAATTACATGTCATAGTCATCCCATCACGTCTCTTTTTATTCAACAATACTCTACAGGGTGTACATGATTCCCTATACGATGGCGGGAGAGACTTGACATGACATTTTATTAAATTGGCAAAAATAGATTTGGCCTACGAAGCAAGGAAATCCTGGTGACAGTTGGCAAGAAAAATGGAAAGTGATGCAGAGAAATACAATATCAAATGGATGTTACATACCTTCTAAAGTACTCGACAGACAGGCTGACCACATCATCCAGGGACAAAACTGTTGACAGATCTGAAGAAGCTTCAATTTCCGTCGCAATCGAGTTAGAAGCCAACTCTGCGGCTTCGACGGGGTCCATCCCATTCTTGATGGAGAAGTCGCGGCGTCTCCGAATTTCCGACACAAGAAGACCCGGGACCAATTTGTAGACTAGTCTTTGTATTATGATATCCGATCTGGTGACAAGGAGAAAAAACCAATCCAAGTTAACAATAACATCCCCGCTTGATACAATTTTATCGTTTTCCCTCAATTCCCTATTGAATTTTCGTATTCTCATAGGGCGATGATGACATACACATTTCTAGAATTTAATGCATGCCTTACACCTCACAAAAGATGAAAGCACCTGACAAATGGAAATATATACATCATACCTCCAAAATCCCATCAACACACGCACAAAAGGGAAATGCTTTTATTTTTGAGATGGAGAGATTTATCCTTTTCTCATGTGTTTATTGCATGATATGATGATGCCTGAACGTGCAATCTCCTAATGTTACACACTTTATCGAGTTCCTATCATCCGGAGAAAGATCCCTTTGCTATCATCACATAAACTCCCTCCTTTTCCTTGTCTTTCCACTCTCTCCACGTCCTTTTCTCAACTTTCAATACACTAGAAAAAGTATCTACTCAAAGTTGCTCTTCTCTCCCGAACCAGTCCCTTTTTCTCCTTTTTCTGACAAAACATGAGCCTCATTATAGCTCTTATGAGAAAGAAACGACGAGGGAGAAAAAGGAATCGCATAAAAAGAATGACGGGCACGTTCCCCCATCATATGTGTTATACACCCAAGCGCACACTGCGTTTTCTCATATATATCTTTATGCGTGTCTGCTTTTGCCCTTACTCACTTCTCACTTGAGTGCACTAGGCCCTCTCTCAAAACATTCTTCGCTCTTGCCGGTTCGCATACATGTATCTATATTTACCCGCTGGTATTATTAAACTTATAAGAGAATGAGTATATTTCTTCATTTTTTATATTCTCTTATTTCCTTTTATCTGCTGCCTTTTATTCCAGATCCCAATACAAATACAGTGAATGAGAGGAGCTCCCTAGGCTTGTATGCAGTCGAGATAAATACTCTTTGTGAATATAAACTTGTCCGTGTTTCACTCAAGATTCCATTATTAGCATCACTACAATTGAGAGTGTATTACTTTATCTTGCCCTTTTTCTCTTATACTGTTATGCATATTATGTGCATGTATGTATTTCTAGAATGAAAAGGCAACTTGGGAGAAACCCTTAACTTTTTCTCAATTCCCTGGGATATGTTTTCATTTTGTCTTGGTAGTTGCTTACTCCTCTCCTCTCCCTGCCATATCGTGCTTTTCCTCTCACCAGTTCGCTGACTCGCTCACTCAACCAGTCAACTCACATACGAAATACACATTAAGAGAGTATGGCATGGTTTCAGACTATTTCGTTCGTTGATTCGCCTCTTGCCTCTCAAATGTGAGCTTTGGCTCACTTTTCAGCTTTCAATCCTATTATACCGATATGTTACCACTCACTCAATAATACGACCAACGAGCGTATGCGATTTATCAAACTTTCGTTTTTTCCTAAATGTGGTCTTTACCCGCATGTGATTTTATTTTGTAGTTCAGACAAAAAATTGTTTCTTCGAGGCATTTGTGACGGATGATGTGACTGTGTGAAAGAGAGCATAAAAATGAGAAAATCACGGGAAGTAAAACTCACCTGAGACTTAGATGTGGTTTAGCCTTGTTCAACTGCACATCACAAATTGGACAATAACTATTCGTCTCCAGATACTTCAAGATGCAAGACTTACAAACTGAAAAAGAAAACATTGGATTTTTTTGAAGATTTTTATCACAAGCATTTTTACCTGGAATCAAGCCATAACGATCTTTCACATTTATTTCTCTCTTACATGTAGGCATGTCAGGTTTGGCAGGTACCCTTTCCTTTGGTTTCTTAATCGAATTGGGCGAGACCGCAGACGCCGCTGTGGTCTTTCCATGCTTAGAAATCGTATGGTAGTCGTCTGCAGCCATTATGACTGCCCTTTTTTCCTCAATCTCCTCTTGAGATTCTTCCGTTCCGTGCTTACCTTCACTCTTAGTCTTATTATATTTGAGAACGTGGGACTTCTGAAGATGTCACGGAAGGACATGGGGTAGAAGAGTACATTGTAGATGGATTCAAATCAGACCCTGCAAATTAAAAAATAAATAAATTAGTTTTATTGCATTTGAGACATTTGAAGAAGAAGAAACATTTTTAGTAAATGAATGAAGCTAAGATATTTAGTAAAAATACAGGAAAGTTTTTCCAAACGTGTAAATCTTCTCGCTTTGCCCAGGGTTTGAGCATTGCACGTTTTATTTTTATTGGGAAACGAAATGTAATGTAATGTATGAGAAGGGCAAGGGAAACCGCGGATAATACAGGAAAGTAATGACACGGGGCAAAGATAATTCCTTTTGTGCACATCCCCTTATCACATTGTGTAAATCCATTATTTTTCAAGGAGAATGGACGTGCCATCCCATTCATTACTTGAGAAAGACGTGATAATGGGCTGGAACAATCGTTGGATGAACCCTCGACAAAATGAACTGACCTCAACTATTTCACTCTTCCGACTAGTTTCCATATCTTATTTCAACAGAGACGACAGCAACTCTTACGAAACCAATATCGAGATTTTCAAAAGGTCTTGTGACCAGATTCAAAGAATTTGTATTTAAGGCATTTTCGCAGCAAAGAACAATACAAAGTGTAAATTCCAAGGGCAATTGTACAGTTTAAAAAAAATTCCCGATAATTACCGATTATATCGAAATTTCCCTGCATGGAAAATAATGACTAATGATTTTTTCGGGAAACAGCATGATTTTTCCTACACATTTGGAGATATATAAAGCATTTTTGTATACCAGGAATTCCCAACGATCATTAAGTAGCACGACGCGTATACTCTTCAAAATAATGACGTATGCGAGTGTGTGATATAATTCATGCTGGAGAACAACTATCTCACAAAAGTACCATCATCATTAATGCTCCACGTGACTTTGAAAGAAGAACGTTTTAAATCCACAACGCATTAGTGTACGATAGAATGATCATCAAGTAACCCCATGAGAAAACCTTGTGCTCTTATAAGCTGACAGTGGTTTTAATGATGGACAGATTTTCCATCAAAGGGGAAACTCTGGTAGAAGTAGACAAATAGAATGACATTTTCCGGAGAATTTTCCACACAGCATTGCAGTGATAGATTCAAACGAAAAATGCAAATAAATTTTTTACCTGCTATAGACATACGCGATATCACGAGAATCGAACTGAGAAAACTCAAAGAAAAGCCCAGACCACCGAGGAGAATTTTCCAAAATTACATCTCATCACACAGAAAAGTTAGTCGTTCAACAAATAAAAAGTCCTAACCCAATGCTACGCAAGACTACTTCATCACATGACAATACCTCCACAGGAAAGAGATGAATAGACGAAGTTTACTTGGGAGAAAAACAAACTTTTCGGGTCAAAATGTCCTTTCCTTTGTCAAACCAATCCTCCCCATCATCCATATGTATGAGTTTAAATGCGTGTCATGAGGAAAATCAAGAAAAATGTTTTTCCTCGAGTTGTTTACAACTTGCTGAGCAAGTACGAGAGATTTTTTATAACTGATACTGGCACAAGACAACCTTCACCGTCCACCAAATCCTTTTCGTGGTTTAAGCGAGTAGTAATCATCATCACGTATCGGAGGAGGTGAGACGAAAAGACATTGACACAGAAGACCAGAGCGAGAATAGTGTACGTATAGTAGAAGCAGAGAAAAAAGGAGCGAAAAAGTTGGGAATATATGGGAAATAAGAAATGATAATAACACCACCACTCCGCGTTCCTTTAATAATACAACGGAACGGTTATATATTCTTACGTAACGTTCACCGAACAAACGCAAAATATCTAGATATATATAAATGATACTCAGCATATCTACAGGAAAAAAAACTTTGTGCATCTCTCACACTCTGAAAGTGCGACGAGACGAGGGTCACCATCATCATCATCAGCACATATACTTCCACAACAACTTTTTGAAGCAATTGAAAGGTGAGGAGTATGGCAAGAATATTGGAGCTAGACAGGAGGTCGTTTGTATGTAAATTTGTAATTCGCTCAGGATAATTGCATACTTAATTAATACGTATATATCTTTACTACCTGGCTATTTTATGACACTACTGCGTGCTCACCTTGTTTTCTTGTAAAGACGAGGAGGGTGAGCCCCCAGATGTACACAGACAGTAGTGCATAGACCCACTCAACTCAAGACGTAAAAGTATGTAAGCATAATACAATGTGCACACTACGTTTCCATACGTAGTGTAGAGATGCGAGCAGAGCTGAAAAGAGTAGGAAAGTTACGAACGGATATTTCAACAAAAGCAGGCAACCAAAGTTAGGGAAAAAGAGAGCTTTGAATGCGTCTTTACATCGCCACTATATATCCCCACTATAGCTTGTGTGTATGTTATTCAGCCTGGTGAATAAAAATGGCCGAGTCCATTTGAGTCAGCTTTGCAGGGGAGAGCAGCTCTCTTGAGCTTTTCAATATATACACAAGACGTGAGTACGTATCTGTATAATAACGTAAGTGGAAAAGGAACTCCTCAACTGTTTGTCTGCTAGGAATACGCAAGAGAGGCACTGTGTGTGATGTGGGTTCATTTAATATAGAGGGGGATATCTATACAGATTTAATGTATGTATGCATCTATGTGCCTAAGTAAAGGTGCCTACTGCTATAATGCAATATTAAATTTTTCTCTACATTTCTACTAACACTTAGGACCATGACATATCAGCGTGGTGTGCCAACAACAGGAGCAAAAGCTTACCAAAAAGCGCTACACTTTGCAATATCCTATATTGCTAGGAGGCTACACACTATCACACTACGCACACTTTTTAAGTTGTAACTTCTCTCAAACATCAAGCAAGAATTAAAGTTTTCAGGCAGCAGAGTAAAAAACACAACAAGCGAGAGAGAGAGAGAGAAGAGAGCGGCTAACATAGTATGCGATTCCTTTGGCTTTGCTCATTTTTGTTTTCATTGTGCTTGACTATAAAAGACGATGATGTTGATTTTCGTCATTTCTTTTGATGTGTTGCTCAAATCCTTATGTGAGTGCTTTTCAGATGAAATAGCGCGCTCAATACATAATTTATTTGCAGGGAGCTGTCTTATCTGAAAAATACTTAACATGAGCAACCAAATGCTTTACAGAAAGTACCAACATGCATGTGTTTACTAAAAATTAAGACATGCAGGGTGAAAATGGATCACCCCCTGTTAGGTTTTGTGTTAACGGCATTTATAAATGTTAATACACAAAGTGTTTTCCCCCTTTTATTCTAACTTTACATTTCTATTTCACAATCTGAAAGAAAGGCTTTGCAAGTTAAAGCATAATCTATTTAAAAATGAAGATAGCTAATTGGTAGAATAATAATAAATATGACAAGATTTATTAGACTAGTTGAAAATCAATTTTTTAGGAAAGTTCTTGAGGAAAAAAGAAGAAAAACAAAGGATAAAAGAGATGTGCTTTGTTGAAAAAAGAAATGTGCTCGATGTAATCACAAAATAGAAACACAACGTTTTTCCTCCAGACATTGCAATTACTCAAATTATCTGGAAGGCTATCATATTGTAATTTTTATATGCCCGCTTATGGACTTCTTCAATTTTTATTTCAGTGGATATTTTATTTCAGGCGGAGATGAATATGAAGGAAGCATCACACTGATGGTGTAGTTGGATTTGGATTAATGGGGATGTTTTGAATATGTTGCTTATGATTTCTGAAAGTCAGGTTCTAAAAAAATTCTGAATGGCTAACTAAAATGGTAAATTGAATGCGACATCGGCAAAACTCGACGAAACTTCGTGAGTTACGATAAAATGATAAGAGTAGCATTTTGGATTTTTTTTTACAAAGAATGCTTCAAATATTTAAAGGTTGAATCAGAGGATTTCTATCGACTTAAGAGAAAAATTAAAGTTTGGGGTGGAAGAAACGCATACGAGCTATTAGGAATTCTATCGTCTTGAGAGGAAATTTGAACCTTGGGGTGTAAGAAACACTTACGAGCTTGAAGGAATTCAACAACAGTATTTTAGAAAATACTTTATTGCGTATGTAAAACTTTTAATTTAAAAAATATGCGACATTAGTGAATGAAAATATTCTGGGGGATGACTCTGCAAGCGTACCGAATTCATGGAAAATTAGCTTCAAAAGTTTTTAACCGCAATGAAACAAGGTGAGAAATGAAAAGCCATTTTAAAGGAAAATCCTCCATTCCAGAAAACTCTGAGGAGCCAAATCAAACATGACCACTTAAGAATACAGCCAGAAAACAGAAATGTTAGTATGCCCCAGCAGTTACCCTTTCTCCTATATAAAATAGGATATGTATGAAATTTCCTAAGACATTCCAAAGCCCAGCAAAACATTCCAGCAAGCATCATTTACCTTAAACATGAGTTTTCCAGAATCCCCATGTATTATACAGCTTAAGCAAGAAACTATCNTATGAAATTTCCTAAGACATTCCAAAGCCCAGCAAAACATTCCAGCAAGCATCATTTACCTTAAACATGAGTTTTCCAGAATCCCCATGTATTATACAGCTTAAGCAAGAAACTATCCCTAAAATCTCAAAAGTTTCCAACAGAACTCTGTTTTCCCATGTTGGAAAGTCGGATCCAGCTAGCAACAACGTCCCAAAAAAATCCCAATCCAATATACATGAAAACTTGGGGAGTTTACAAGGGAGTTTCAAACTTTATCTTTCCTCTCCTTCAGCTTGCCTTACATGAAAAAGTGTACAGGAACAGGAATCCTCACCAGCACTAGAAATATTGGCTTTAGGTGAACAAGGCGGATCAGCTCTGGGAGTGTCTTTTCTCCAACCGAGAGGTACGGTGAAGAGTACGTCACTTAGAAGGCGGAGTCTATCACCCCACTTTTGCACTACCAAAGCAGAACTTTATCCTTTCAGGGGTCTACACAAAAGTACGGAGTGAGGCGGTTTTCCCTCAGTCAGCAAGCGACCACTTCTTCTTGGATATCACACTGTGTATAAAATACTGAATGCATATAACCAAGGGAAGAATATCACAGACACAGGAGCACTCACTGCTTCTCTTTTTCTCTTCTCTTTGCTCACTCACTCACTTGAACTACCAGAGAGGAAAACCTGGCTGCTTGCTGTAAAAAAACTTGTGTATAAAATCGTATCCGTTTTGCTCGCTTTTGATATCTAGCTCAGCTCCTCACACACACAGCCACCACAATAATACAAAAAGCTAGAGTTGAGTAATACGACGACATCAAGCTGTTCCGAGTTGTTTGATGCCCCCAGCACCACTGGAAACTGGAGGAATCCTCTGCTTTTCACTAGAATATATGCGGTATTAAAGCAAGCTTCTCTCTTTTCTGCTCGCTATGCGATGCACAGCACACTATTGCCAGCACTCTCAGAGTAAACCAGACAAATGAATGCACACAGTGAGTGTGTATTTGAGGATTGAGGATACCTACACAATCTTCTTTTATGCTTGTTTCTCTCCTTTTTGGCTGCGTACACGTATATTCATTTCTGCCACTGCACCACACACTGTTCGCAGTGTTACTTTTTATGTATCTTGATGATATGATTACGGTGGTGTAGTGTGTGATAGAGAAATCTTGTGTTTTTCTCTCTCTCTCTGTTTATGTAGCTAACTTGTTAGTTGGATTCACAGTGGAGCAAAAATATTTCCCTTGCTTTGTGATGCGTAATATTTTATGGGTATTTTAAGAGAGAGAAGGAGATGAAGATGTTTCAGAATTATGCATTCCCACAACCACTAGAATTCGGATTTTTATTTGATAGGAGGGTGTGAATCTCAGAGTAAGAGATTTTTTCTGAAGGATTCCTTCTCTTGACAAGAGTAAAATTCGGTAGAATGTTTTGAGAAGATGCATGGATGGAAGCTTTGTCTTCTTGCCAGAAGAGCACTTTTCCCCTGAAATCTTTAAGTTGTGGAAAAATGTAAGGATACGGACTGATGATGTTGGCACAACAGCTGCAACGTCAAGACTGAATTCCTAAAAATAAAAGTGCTCAATATAAAAACAGTCTTGGGTAGGCACCAGCTGTGTCTCTTTTCCACGATCACGATTCACGACACAAGTTTATTGGAGGAGAGAAATGTTTTCAAGCCGTGCTTGGAAACAGAAAGAAAATGAGAGCAGAGAGCGGAGCGGAGGCAGCCCTATAAAAACTGAAATTCAAACCGACTCATGAGGGATGTCAGGAGCACACTGTGCGACTTGAGATGTGACATTCATAAAAATTCATTTAAGTTTTCAACGGATGCTCCGAAAGTTTCTACTCAAAACCGAATTCAGACAGCCAAAAAGCAATTTTGTGAATCCCTCGAAACACCATTTTGTGAGGATGGGTTTTAATCAAATGCCTTTGTTTGAATAATGTCCTTCTCATTGACAATGGGAAGCTATGAGAAATGGACCTTGAAGGGAGGAAATGATCAAAGGACGAACTTTATTGAAATATTTGTTCGAGGAAAGGACAATCGCCTGTCAGACACCATATTACAAAGAGTTACAAAATGAGAGATTGGGCGCTTCGGCAATAATAAAAGCAAACAAAAAAGGCATTATTTACTAACATTATTTTGCAGCAAACAATCAAGAACCTACTTATCACCTCACCATCGTATATAAAACAGTATTATGTATCTTAAAATGGTTGTACGCATATTAAGAAATAAATAAACGTGTGAGAGCAGCCAAGCTTGAAGATTTACATGGAGGTCATGGGGTGTGTCTTTAATTCTGGACAGTGCCCAATCGTCAGTCAATTATGTCTGTGAGAGGTGCAATTAAAGAATGCGAAGTTTGTATATGAAGGAAACTTCATTTCCTTAACATCCTTATCTAAGAATCAAACAAATGAATCATGAATTTGCGAGCAAATAGGTTGTTTATGTAAATCAAGATATTAGAACGAAACGGAGTGGAGTAGTTATGCATGTGCCAACGGGGCTAATTATGCTAAAAGCTAATTGAAGCAGGTTGATCCAACATGCATAGCAAACTCCACACCCAACTTCTTTTTATTTATCGCAAGCACAATGGAAAAAATTGAGAGGAAACTGCACCGCGCCTTACTTGAGCTGGATTTTGATATTAAATAAACATAAATAAAGTTTTTCTCATTGTTGGAGCGATTAGCTGCTAGATGCAAGTCATGTCCTGAGTGACGGATTGGATTATTGTTGAGAATTTTCGTCAGTGACATTGCATCTAAAACGTTGTTGTGAAAGCCTAATACATTAGTATGATGAAATACTTTGCTTGCTTGCGTATAAAATGTTCATAACGTTACACTATTTTCAGTAAAGTATAAAACAAATGTCAAATTCTATTACCATTAAAACTGCTAGCGCGTGAAAATTTCTCATAATAAGCAATTTCATTGTCGTTAAATGTATAGCATGCATAAAAGCTTTAAATAAAATTATTGGTGTAAAAATGCTTTCCGCTAAAGTAGTTATCAAACGAATCAAGAAACGATATAAATCTTGTGATGAGTTACAAGATGGAAACTATCTTTCTTTACATTACTCCTTAAATATGCATCACCATAATTTCGAATGCAAAGCAGAACCTTTTGTTTTAGCTCATCTATCTTAAAAACATCCTGTTTTTGACTATTGAATCTGGTTCAGCATACAGAGCGAACACAGGTGTTCAATGCCGACTTGAAAATCACTCTACTTTCAACAGAAGATGCGCCACATTTTTAAATGACGATTCTCCTGGTTGTTTTTTAAAGAAAACAAATTACAACAAAAGGATTGTATTGAGTTGCACCTTTTTCAACTGATTTGTCGGTGTTTATAAATGATTTGGTGCATCCAACAAGTTTTCTGGTAAACAGAAAAAGAGTAGAATTGTATGCGTTTTCAAGTTGGCTTTTAGAAAAGAGGAAAACTGAAGTCAATCAGGCTACCATTTACCACATCTCTATAACATTTGATCAAAGTTGGGTAGGGGAGGAATCAAATGCCTTGAGGACAAGAATTTAGAACGAGATTCTTGAGCCGAAAATGGAATTCTTTGACAGGCCCACTTCATTTCAGAATTGATATTCCGGTTTCCTTTACACAATGACTTTCATCAGAGCATAGGAGTGTAGTAAAAATAATGCTTCGGTTGATTCTTCCACAACTGGATATGTCTTTTCTTAAATGCAAGTCTTTAAATAATCCGAATTAGGAATTTTAAAGGACCGACCCTCGTCAGCATCGGCTTTCATTTATCACCTTCGTAGAAAACAAAAAAGGATCGAGTCGTGTTTCGAATAGAAATTCGATATTAGGAGAAGTATACTGTTGCTACAAAAGGAAACCGTCTTTGATCGGGAAACTGTAGCTAACTCTAGTTTTACCGCTTCCAAAAATGTACGACGTTAAAAAAGTGTGTTGGTGTTGTTTGTTCACTTTATTTACATCGGTAAAATTTGGAGCAGGGCGATAATCAACCAGACATCAGAGGAATTCTTTGAAAACAAAAGTTGTGAAAAAAGAATTTTAAAGCACTTCAATGGTTACAAAAGGAACTGATAATAGTGCAACTGAGAATGTCATTTTATAACAACAATACTAATAACTGTTTTTCCTGTAAAATATATTCCTTCTAATGTTTTTTAAAAACATAAAGGAATGAAGTTCTGGAATAGTGAATGGTGATATAGTGAAATAATCCAGGCTGATCAGGGACAAGTATCAGGGTACCCCATGATTCCCTCTGTCAATTGCATGAAACCAGGTTAAGTCAAAAACTCTTCTTTTTTCAAGCAAACCTCCAAAACTTGGAAGAAATAATGTAATAATTGCGTAATTTACTAGGACTATAGGTGTTTCGAAAACCAGCACAGTATGGCTAAATGTTCATTAACGAAGCTTTACAGTGAACTAGTTTATTTCCAATTTTAAGAAAAAAGGTTTTTAAAAATAAAGCATACATTTTAGTTAATTTCAACATTATCTAATAGAATCGTTTGTGCGTTACAAACTATAATAAATGCAAGCAGTTGCAATTTCAGAGTTCGGTGCATGTGAAAGTACTCATTTGGAGACTCTCATATATACACACATGGAACTGCTCATGGCCGCCATATTTGTTTTCCCATCTCGTATATAAGGGTACCATTGGATAGAACAGAAAATTGTGATTCCAACAGTATAAAAATTTAGGAAAAATTATACATTTTAGTGGACATGTTTTGCAGAAGAAGGTAAAAAGGAAAGCGCGAGAAAAGCCAAAACAGAGTAACAGAGAACGCTTACGGAAAGATTAGGTCTCCACAGTTCTTCAAATAGCAAAGCAAAGCAACATGTTTATACCACGTCTAGGATGATAACGATAATAATTACTGCATTCTAGTAGCCAAAACAGAGTAACTGAGAACGCTTACGGAAAGATTAGGTCTCCACAGTTCTTCAAATAGCAAAGCAAAGCAACATGTTTATACCACGTCTAGGATGATAACGATAATAATTACTGCATTCTAGTTTATTCAGTGAGTAGGTATAATACTTATAGTTTACAATATTTGAGCAGTGCCGAAAATACAGCGAAAAAATGGACTTGAAGTAGGAAAAATTACTTTTAAAACATTTGGAAAGTCCAAACTAGCGAAAGTTTTTCATCTAACAGCAATAAGTATTATGCCAAATTAGTTCATTGCTTAGTTAGTCTATCAATAACAATGTAACGCAATTATTAAGAAAGGAAAATTTTGGGTTCAATCATCATTTCAACTTTTCCAAGAACAGATGTTACAACTCAGTAAATAAAGCTATTTTCCTCGTAATTTTCCAAAGAAAACATAAAAATATATATGTACTTCCGTCAACTGACTATCTATTTCTTTGAAAGGTTACGACACAAATGGATGTCGTGGATCGTGGAAAATGCGGTCATTGCTAATATTGTAAAAATGAATTACCCTTGTATTCATGATGACTATATTTTCACACGTATAACAAGGCTGATCAAAGTATGCAGACGCAAAATTTCTTCGATGGCAATTATAAAAAGCAGAATTGTAAAATGGTGAGAAAATATATGGGCCCGTAGTAAAACCTGATTTTCCCCAAAATACAAGATTGTGTCTGGTGGCAGAGTTTATTTTCTCGACAAGACAAAAAATCACTTTGCTATAATCGATCATCGACATGCTACGTTGAAAACATGGAAAACTTCTCAAGATAATCATAGATTCGAATGGAAAACGAGCCATACTCCTTTCACAAATCAATGATCTCGAAAACCTTAGACAACGTTGTTTTGCTCTCAAGAACAACATTCACTAGAATGCATAAAAACATCAGTGTTCACATTTTACACAATACAATACTCTTGTCAGCCACAAGAATCAACATCTCTGCCAGAGTCGAGCCATCTCAGCCAGTTTGTGAGCGTAAAAATTGCCGTGTAAAAAGATAAACTGCATTTTACTTGGCAATGTACAAACACGACAAGTGGATGATGACGATGATGCTGATACTGATAAGATATATATTTTTGGTTTATTACGTTACATTTTCATTTTAAAAGGAGCATTCATTGTGTGCTTCGTTTTATGTGCAAAATAAATTTGATTATGGTGAAGTTTGCCTTTTAGTCGCCTCATTTGTGCATCGTCAAACAACAACAACCTTTTTAGAAAAGTCATATGATGATGAATTGAATTAGATTGCATTTATTACCGGGGTTCTGTTCAACTCCCACCATCAGCAAAACATTACGTTATCATGGTTAGGATCTCTGCATCGTTTATTTAATAGACAGGAGGTGATTTTGTAAATAATCTTCTTCACAATCAGATAATCAAAACTTGTACAAAATTTGTACCGTGAAGCTCCATTCACGTAATTGAATATGAAAAGTTTGTGTGGTAGTCCTCGTTCAAATACGAGTTCGACTAGATATAGAACCTGCGCAAACAAAGTAGTCCAAGGTTGAACTACATATTAATCCATTATAAGCTTATGTTTTATGCCTTTATTATTCAAAAAGTAAAATAAGAGGACAACATAATCCATAGGTTTTGTGTGTGTAAAATGCAGTACAGTTTTTGAAACCTGAATTAATTGACAATTATTTGTCTCATACTAAGTGATTCTAGAGATACTATGAGTGATTTTGTTTTGAAAGTACTGGAATATGTTAATGTTTGAGTCAGTTTGCATTTATTCTAGTTTTCACAATCTGTTTACATTATGATGAACGGATAATAAATCCACCTTGGCAAGTGTTGTTCAATAAAAGGTGTAACGTATCCCTGCTCCTGTGGCATTAAAAAGTATCACAACGATACGACGACAGCGTGAGAACTCAAACCTCTCCCATAAACTTACATTGGGATTTTGCCATTGAAAAAACACACTCGGTTTCAATTGAATTCTCTCTTCAGTCCTCCAGCCTTTCGATTCAGAATGCCATGAATGGGTCGAGAATTGATTCAAGATCATAAACATAAAAGCTCTTCACATGCCAATAACTTTTTTCTTGTAGCTGGATTATTAGTTTCGATCATGACATGAAAAATGCAATGATCTCACCAGTAAAAAATAACGTGGATGAAGATGGAACTTGTAAAAACTCCCTAAACCATTTTTTGCTCTTGTCGTTTTTCGTGTAAACATGCTCTGTATGTTTGTAACTTTTAGCAAAAACCACAATACCAGACGAACTCGCTCTCTCTCACTCTCCTTCTTAATGAGGTAAACCACCAGTGCAAATTAAGAAAGGTAGAAATTGAAAAACTCACACCTGTTTAAGGTCTCATCTGTATTTCTTCTTATTTAATAGTTTTCTGTACAATTTTTTTCATCATCCAGTCATTTTTTCATTTTTTAAGTACCTACACGACAATTGGGGAAAATAATATTCCCAGACAGAAAAAATGATAATCATAGGTCGAAAAGGGGAGGAAAGAGTTAATTACCGATTCCACCGTTTATACGTATAATCTACGCAAATAAAACAATTTATACAATGGACATGCGAGCAAGATACTTTTTTTACTTGGATACGCTTCGATGAACCTTTCCCTACTTTTACACCACCATTTTAAAGGCTGATATGACAAAACAAAATCTAATACTCATTGTGTCTATGTAAGCATTAAAATCAAGGTTGCTTTGGTCGGCAAAATAAGAAAAAATGAGCAGAGCAGAAAAGTGTATTTGTACGAGTGAGAACATTTTTTGACTGTGAAGATTTGATTCTCACTGCATGTAAGACAGTCTCCTCGTCCATAATGTCTAGTTTGTCAAGAGGTTCTTCTTTTTCTCATTTTGAATTGCTCAAACTCACGAGATCATCCATCCACACGAGCACCTTTGCATTATCTCCCACCAACGAAAGCCAAGTCATTACCGACTTCATCACCGAAACACCATAATCATTGTCATGAGTGATGATCATCGACAAACCAACGGAGGGAATGATACTAAAATATTACTTTTTATCCGGACTGTATTGCATTTTTGTGAAATTTCTCAAAGAACTTTTTTTCTGCTCAAAAGTTGATTTAATTTTCCCCTGTTAAGCTATCAACAAAAGAAATCTTAACAGGACAATGAACGTGATTTTAACCATGTCTTCTATAAACTTACACGAATCTTTGTTTAAAAAAATCTCCCTCCTTTCAAACTTCTTTTCAATGCAAAATTATATTCATAGTGGAAAAAATCGACATCATCTCATCACCACCATCATCATCATGACTGTGAGCCGAACGTGTAATCCGTCTCGTCTCTCTTGCTTGCTGCACAATCACCACCACACGACGCGAGTAATACCATTATGATGATGATGAACTATAAATGTGTTGGCTTATTACCACAAGTTGTTTGAAAGAAGGAGGAAAAGTTACAAGAGAAAAATCCGAGAAGGACTGTAAATTCACAAAAGAGCAATATAGCCACATGCATGAGCAGTGGACACGTTCAGCATAGAAAGTTACCAAGAGCGGTGTTGTAACATTTTTTTATGCTTTTGAGTTGCACATTACGCTGAATATGAAAATGCACTGATGGTAAAGTGGAAAACTATGTACGGAATATGCCTGCACGGTGTCTTCAAGCAGGTGAATGAATGCATCCTACAGGCCAAATACCAGATTGAATCTGAAACTCCTAAGCTCTTCATCATCTTTGAAAATGTTCCATCCACTATACCACCATTACGGCTTTTAAGAGAGGGAGCGGAAGAAAACTGTTTTTAAACTTGATAATCCCTTCTCCACCATCCCCACCAGATGAATGAGAAGGCATAACAAAATAGTTAGTGATGTAATGTATTTAAAAGGCTTATTAGCCAAAATCCGATGATGATGATGATGAGTTATGTTAAAAGGCAGCGGCAGTTCTGCCAGTAGCATCAATACAATCGGAAAGACAAAAGAGGTATTCCACGACAAGAGATTCTTTGAGATCTTTTGAATTCCTTCGGTTTTCCTTATTATTACTGCATTAGAATAAGGAAAGTAGCATTGCAAAAAAAACAACGAGTTTCATAACCAACTATCATCTCCGTGCATCCGCATCATCATCATTTCCCTGGCTTGCACCAACCCACCGAGAATGCAGTGTAAAATAAAAATTGAAGTGAACTACGTTCCGTCACTTACAGTTAGTTGGATACGAAATAAAAGGAGGCAAGAAGCGAAAAAAAATGTAAAAAGAAATACTGCCAGTAGTCTAGAGATGTTTCAGCTTCGACAAGATTACTTTGCAACATAAACATTAAGTACAAAGTGCACAGGGCTACGTATACATTTTCTAGCTAGCTCATCACATGAGCACAGATGGAAACTATGTTGATAACGTAAAGCTAGGAACTTTAACTCGTGTGCATACTTCGAGATGAGAAGAGAGCAAGTGATGAAGAACTGTATATCATGTTTTTAGCAGAGCATCGGCAGCAGCTCACTTTTGCCAGTCTCACACAGCAAAAAGCTATATGGCTAGATAGAGCTAGAAAAGTTCATGCACAATCTTCATTTCATCCATCCTTTTTTCCATTGCTCCTTTATGAGCCTCTTTTCCACTGCTCTCTGTGAATCTCGTTGATTTATGTTCGTGCTTTTGCTCAGTCTTTTTTTCCTTATGAACAGTTGTGTGTGTGCCTTGTCTTGATGTGTCGCTCATTCGCTGATGATGTGCATGCATGAGTGTGTTCCATTCTGTGTTTAGTTCAACAGAATGTATGAATGCGTGTAAAGAATGCACTGTTTGCGTAGTGCACACCACACACGCGAGAAAAATATAAAAAATGTACTATCTTATTATTCTCAAATATTAAAAAGGAAATATAAGCAGTAAAACAATAAGTTTATGAGGATTTTTTTGAAAAGTCGCATGATTAATAATACCTCCAGCTAAAGACCATCGACAAAGTAGACAGAACAATAGGAGGGAAAACAGTCACTAATCCTCAGAAACCGGAGGAATATATTATCGGTGTAGGGAAACTAGTAGAAAATATCAGGAAAACAGCCCAGAACTTTGTGTATGGAATAAATAAGTATGCAGAACAGAATGAATATTGCATGGAGAACGACTGTAGGCATATATTTATCAGGCATACAGACTAACATACCATTCACAGAGGAATGGGAGGAAAAGAGAATGTGGAAAAAGAGAAAAACCAAGTATTTTCTTTTCGACTTTTTTATATTTTGCTATCATCATATTATCATCATCTCCCAGGAGCTGGAATGGAAAAGCAGAAGCGTATCATCTGTCTGAATATTATCCATTTTCTTCTCTTGCAAAAAAGCAACGTGATTCTCAGCTCTTTTAGAATGCTCACAGAGAGAGGTTATTTTGTATGCGTGCATTTGTCGGCCGTGGTAAAAGAGAAGATGGATATAAAAGCAGCTGAGCCCCTGTGAACTCCCCGACCACGTACAGTTTCCCTCAATGAGAATGTAATGTATGGATAAATGGAATATCATCATTTTTTCTCATCTGATATACATACCTATTGATTATCTTACATGCTTACTTAGCCAACTTACGATTTATTTACTACAACAGGTACGTATTAAGAGTTGCAGCAGCGTTTCACGTGTGGACCTTGATAGTATACGAAAACTGTAATAATACCACACGATCGAATCACAAATAAGGTTTGATAGCTCGCCATGGGCGCATTTACTCCTCGCAGTGGTCGTCGTCGTCATAGTTGTCGTTGTGGACTGTGTATTCTTACAAGCCAACGTCATCACATCACCTCACTCACCACCACACATTGCATTGATCGAGTGGATGAAGCAAGCCAGAAAAGACAAAGTGCACTATAGAACATGTTGCACAAGTAAAGTACGCTTTGTGTGAGAGAGTTGGTAATAAATGTAGTACTAGAAAAGTTGATTTCTGGACCAAACACAGGGATTACAGTCTTGTCACATATTTTTTTGGATTGAAAGAAAAGGCAAGAAAAATGTATATACTTATGTATGCATGACATGCAGAAAGTGATGTTGTGTAATCGACAAACAAGAAAAAAAGGAACATTCTTTCCAAGCAAGTCAAGCAAGAGCAGGTTGATCAATAATGATGAGAATTTATGCCGACATTAATTGTGGAGTTGAGCATATTTGACCAGCCTATAATGTACGCTTTAAGTGAGTAGGAATAGTGAATGTGGAGTATATGCTGGATAGTAAAAAGACTAAAAATTATTTCATTATCACCTGTTGTTTTTTTTCGAGTGAGGTACGAACAAGACGGAATTTGGAAAGTGGTTTTTATGTTGTGGACACTACGCTTATAAGACGTTATCTTAAGTAGGTAGACGTATCATACAATACTTTAACAGCTGTGTGTTCAATTCAATATATACCAGGGAACATGGCATCATCATCGACATTTTGTGACGGAGAACACGTTGTGCATGACAAAATCGACAACAGCTCATTCATTATCTTTGAGAAAATTCCTCCATCATCAGCTCACACCTAATGAACTGTAATGATAGTGATTTGGTCCAATTTTTCAAGAAGAAAGGAGAATCTTTACTGTGTACGACTTGTGTGAGTATGGTGAATGCGTACACTATAACTAAATGTAATTAGGGTCTTCATGAAATTACTTAGATTTATGAATAAAGTTGTTAAAATGCTTGAAAGAAACGGACATAATTATTTTTATTTACGATGAAAGCTGTAAGCTGTGATTTGCTTGCGTGCGTGGAAAGAATGCGTAATTGACAGAGGAATTATTAATGTTTGAGGGAAATTATATCAACATTTTATTGAAAAGAATATAGGGAAAAATCTAAATTTAAAGAAAATATGAATAGGCAAAATTTACTTTCTTATTTTGGATCAATGGAAGACTACTAATTGACAAATTCTCTGCAAAAGAAATTTTATTTAAGCTAAAAGCAATAACTGAAACTTTTAGATGTATCAAATGAGACACTTGAAATTTATCATTTTCTACTAGGAACTCATTCACGAGGCGTGCTAACATCGCAGTCGTGGAAATAAGATAAACTAAACGAGATTACTTTCATACAGACAGTGGATGTAAAGGATCCTAACAAGAAAAACAATAAAGATCATTCTTAATGGCAGCAGCACTAGGGATAAGGTTAAAAATCAACAAAAAAGGCATCTTCAGCTCAATAAGCACACCCACTTAATGATTTTTTTTCTCAAGATTTGAAAGAAATATTGGTTGCTTGCAGTGGCAGGCTATACGATATGAGCTAAGAGCTTGTTTTTCACATACATTCCTCAACTTCCTTGAAAACGGCACCACCAACACTTCGAGTTAAGTATAGGAGTGAGCACAGATAACAGCTTGAATTACCAATGAATGAGAGAACAAGGAGAAGTTTTCCTTGGCATTCAACGTTTATGTTCTATTCTTTCTGGTGGATGACAGACTTAATAAAGTTATACGTGCTCACCCTCCCAGTTAACCGCTTCACAAGATTGATGACCAGCCTGTAGCTACTTCAGCGAGTAAATGCGAAATTTAAGTAAAACATTGTAAATTTTCTTAACAAAAAACGTGTTAAGTCATGCGTTTGTTTACATTTTAAAGCATTCTTTTGGCCAAATAAGAATTTTTCAATTGAAGTGGTTAATATAAAAATGACATTCATAGCGTGCATGTGAATGAATACATAAATACATTACGTTCAGTTAGTTAGCCTAACCAAGTTAAACCAAGCACCCTCGTATTTCCACACTGTAATTTCACGAACGCAAGTAGAGTAGAAGCATATTAACAGCTTTAATTAAATTTTCTTTTCACAGTAATAAACCATGAACTGGAAGCGCTGGAGGGAACGGAGGAAAACGAAGCTATTTAAATAGATGAAAAAGCCAACTTCCTCTGTAAATGGGGTACACTTGTAGTTTCATTTAATGAAAATTGTGAAACACTGAATTTTGATGTATGTATGTTTGACCTATGTGATAGGGAAAGAGAAACAGGACGGTGTACCACACTACACCACCACACTCGACACTGTCATATGAATACGATTTTCATCCCAAGACCTTTTTTTTATTCGACACAGTTGTTCCCAAGTTTATAATCAAGGGGAGCATCTAAGCATCAACCGGAAGCTGCTCGGCGGCACGATACCATGTCCATGCATCATTAAGACCATAGGAAAAGGGTCTATTTTTTGTTGATGATCCCAATCACTTCAAAACTACATGTTACATACACTCTCAAGCTGTCTTGTTTGTAGTTTTATGCCACATCTCATCTATCTTTTATTTTGAAAATAAAATAAGAACAAAATCCAGGTTTCTACAGTTGAGTACACAATAACAAGGTACAATAAAAATCAGTCAGTTTTTAACGAAAAATTGACTTTTGTTTAATTTTTTGAGATTTTCTACAGCATTGAAATACTTAAAAAAAAGAAATTTGACATTTTTTGAAACCTCAACTTCCAGCGTCAATAATCCGTCAGAGGAAGAATGGTCACTTAAAAGGATGATTACAGAGCTTTTAACCATGAAATACAGGAAGATCAGCCCTTTTATGGACTCCGCAACACAATACAAGAGCCCATCATAAATAAAAGTAAAGTTTAAAAAAGTGTCTGCCTACAACCTGACCCTTTTTTTAACAAGCTACCTAAAAATATCTCACCACCACCATCAGTAGAACATTATTACGGACAAGCTGTGAAACAAACTAGGGAAAAACAACCACCACTCCACGAGACACGGCATAACTTCGGTAGAAAGCATATAGCATCATCATTTCTTTCCAAAGAAAAACCTACGAGCAATATTGTGATTACTTTTCGAAAAAACCCTATCCCTGAAATACATCCGAGAAGGGAAACGTAGAAAAGGAAGAACAAACATACGTAATGATTTTTGAAAAAGCACATGATCATCTCATCCACTTCTTTGTACCCTCTCTCTCTCGCCTACAGAGCTAGTCACATAAATCAAAATTAGGTCTTTGATTACGGACTACACTTTTACGGCAAAATAATAAGTAGTATCAGTCCATCCTTTTCTTAATGCGATGCGTGTATACACACTTTTTTCAGGTATCATCACAATCATTTTCAGTTGCATGGGTTGCTCCAAGAACAAGGATAACATCGTATACACAGCAGCAATTATCATCATCATCTAATGTACTGAAAGGAGAAAATGAGATGCATGGAACCAGAAAGAAAAAAGTGGATGTGGACCAACTGGCACTTTTTTTCTGGGAAGACGTTAAAGAACTGATGGGGTAAGAAGACAGCTGGAAACAACCGACTATAAAAGTGGTAAACAATTTTAGTCGATTCAATCAACTGATTTATAGTCTGTTATCAGCTCTCGCAAAGAAAAAAAATTGCTCGTGATGAGCTTGCTTTATTTCATTCTCTGAAAATGTTATTAAAAATTCCAAGTAACATGTGCACCAGGATGCCCTCATGTGTATTTGAAGAGAAAAAAACACCTTATAAGCATATGCAAGATTAATAATAATAATGGAGAGTTATATTACTGAAAGGCCGACAGGTTTTCTGACAGCTTTTAAGCAATATTAGAAGCTCCAGTGAGTTACAAATCCGTGGACCACAAGGATACTCCAGACTTTAGTTGAAAATATGGTCATTTTTTCGAAGTGGATGAGCATCTTTGATAAATATCAAAAGAAGTTGTTCGTATACACGTATGTGTACCATGATACCTCTATGTCCACGGCGTATCAGGGCAATCAAATCAAGTCTTCAAGCAAGACCGGTTTTCTTATGAAAATCTTCAAGCAATCACTTGGTAAAAAAATTGAGTCCCTTCGTCAGGAGTAACTTACAGTTGGACAGAATGAATATTAAATAGAGAAGAGTGAATCTCATTATATGGAGACCTACGACACACTCGTAAAATGCTTAATCAAACTTTCTTTGGAAATCTCATTTTCTCAAAGTGCTCTGATCGGGGAAGTTGACAAAGATGATATGCCTAAGCTGAAAATGCGTCAGTCATTAGAATTTGTACTTTGTTTGGTGTATGAACTTTCTTTCTCTAAACAACGCCGCTGTTAAAAATCCTTAGAATAGGACTGCCAATCGCATGTCTAAGATCCAATATAAGTACCGTGAAATTAAAATTTCAAGTAAATTATTGAGTGGTAAAAGTCGGTACAATGTTGTCTTCGTGTCCAAGTCATTTCAATTCAAGTCAAAAGTAAAATCTTTCAGGAGCCCAACCAACGTGTAAAAACTTTCTATAAAAACTTTCTTTAAAAACTTCCAAATTCCAACCAAGGGAAGACTCCTAAATAAATATTTTATTCCTATCCCGCATTCTTATCCCACACTCCCTTTCACGCCAAAAGCAGCTTTCTAGGAAAACTACACAGCTATTCATTGTCGCTTTTCCATTCCACATTCCATGCAAGGAAAAAAATACAGGCTTGATGGAATGAGAGCCCTGTGCATTTTGTTCTTTTTTTGTTCGTTCATGTACAGTACAAGTGAAAGGTTCTCAAGGAGCTAATATAGAGTCCATACAATGGGAGTAGGGAGTATAAACACGTACATCCACTGGCGTGGATTTCACTACACTTCAAACCTCTTCTCTCCCACCTTCCACCATGCTTACTAGACACAACACTCTTGGTGATACAATTCACTTCAAAAACCATTTTCCATCCTGACAAACACAGCGACACCGAGGAGAGGGTCTACATCCAGAACTTTTATATAGAAATCTCTGGACTTGGATCACCGTCTTTTTTCTGGAGCCAAAAGCGTGGGTGGAGATGAATGACGTGGAAGAAGTCCATTGTGTTGTGTTCCATTTATAGAAGGTTACAATTCATACATTTCAACATTGTATCGACGTGCATACTTTTTAAGTATGCTTTGTACAGAAAATACCAATGGGCTCAATGTAAAGACAATACACTGACAAGCAACTTTTTTATTGTCTTTTCATTTATGTAAAAAAGCTGCTTGCTGTTGATATCTATCTTGTACAAAGACGGATGTATATCAACATTAAAATCATGATTTTATTACTTTGTCTTCTTTGTGGAATTTTACGTAAAATGCTCGTCAGCACATCCAAACTCAGCATAGCACGGATACTTTTGGCAAATAGATGGAATATAAAGGTGTAATGAATCACATGGGCTTTACAATAGCTAATAGTGTGCCCACTATAATCCATTATCTTCCATAAATAATAAAAAAAATTCTAAAATGGAAAATTCCTGCTTGAACTAGTCTTTAACTTTTAACTCGACCAATATAAAATCGTACTGGTATACAGGTAAAGCTGCCAGCTGCAACAATACTTTTTTTATGACATTCCAACTTTACGGCGCTGCCCGCATTTTTTTTACATAGAAACTATGCAAATGAAATTTAGGAAACATACGTGGCAGAAGGAAAAAACTGACTGTGAGAGCTGGAGTCGTACTCGGCTATTGTCCAGAACGGACGAATTCACCACACGTTGTGATTGCACTACACAATTAAATGCTTTCTCATGGAAATATTATACGAGTTACGTATACCGTGGATACACATGTGCACACGCACTTTGCGGGGTTAGTTGATTTAAAACCCTGTATATGGCAATAGCGGAGATGATGGAACGATAGAAGACATAAGTGGTTGGAGAGATTTTTATCTAATAGATTGCATGCCCATCTATTGAAAACTTTCAAAGCTGGTGTTAGAGTTTTGAATGTTGTCGCTGTATTATTTTGCTGCATCACATATAAGATACAGACTCTTGAATATATTGCGTAATATTCACAAAATGCAATGAAAAAAAAGATTTCATTTGATTACTTCATTTAAAATCAAGAGAGAGCTCAATAATCGGCTTCTTATCCGACGAAGGATTTTGACGGGATGACTTATTATCACTGACAGTGTGCACAACCAACACGAACAAAACAGCCACAAGCAAAAGGGCGTCCAGAAAGGGATGTCGTTTCACCCTCTTCTCCTACTAAAGCACTTGTTTATCAAGCAATTATGAAAAAATTTAACCAGAAAACCCATTTTTTTAAATTAGTAAATTGTAATGAACACGGTTGCTCGGTTTCGGTATAATAAGCAAAAGCGTTTTAGAATCGATAGCAAATAGCTGTTTTGTACAAAATATGAGCATGTAATTGTCCGAGGTTTACCACTCATGCGTACTAGAGCTTTAAACTTATGAGGATACGTTACATACACAAAATATTACTAACTACATGAGAGATTATTAAGAGATCAAGAAAAATATACTACATGCTCAATAATCCCCTCCATAAACAAATAGTCATACAAAGAGCACGGCGAAAGGGTTAACTCAAAAATGAGGATAAATACTTACAATACATTTCCACACGTGTAGTTTATGTAAATACTATTGAAATGTGGTATGCGGCATATTAATAATCACTAAATGCATGCCTTTGAGCGTAAAAGTCATGTCAAAGGAGGAAAAGATTAATACAGCTCTACTTCATAAGAAAGGCGGTATTCAAAAAGTCGCACTTCAAGTAGAAACCTGAGAGAAGGGAAGAAAAAGGAAGGGACGCACAGCTTGGCCATTCATACAAAAAAATACTTCCGATTCGAAAGCCACCGCATTGAAAGACACGCACCATATGGACCCCTTCCTTGTTTCAAACTCCCACAACAACATTTTCTACAAGATATTATTTTTACCACTGATGAGCTCACATACTCACTAGTGAGACGCCAAAAGAGTAAAATTGAAAAAGGAGTTGGCTCAAGAGTTTTTGCTTAAAATGCATGATCACTTTTTGAATGAAGGAATTGAAAGCCAGATAAAGATGCAGATGGGTGAGTTTTCAGCGGTTGAGCACACGACGATGAGCAAATAGCAATAATAATAATAATAATAACGTTGCCAGTACAAGAAAGCCTACTCATGGGCTCCTATAAATGTACATGTATTAGCGTTTGATGTTTTGATAACTGTTTCAAAGTCAGGATTTATGACAGCAATTACAACTTTTAGAGTCATCCGTCTGGAAACGGTTCTTGAGTCAGGGAGAACATAAAGTTTCAAGGCAATTCAGAAAAGTAATCTTCAGCTATTTTAAACATTCAAGAGTAATAGTTCCTCGAGATCATTTCCGAAAGTCATTTTCCCATCTCTAGTTCCCCCTGAGGATTCTCTCAAAAGGAAAGTTTATACTTTAAAAAAATATATTTTGGAAGTAACTGCTGACAATTGGATGCTTACGAAAAATGTGGGGAAAAGTAAACGAGATTTTAAAGTGAAGGACATTCACTTATTAACTTATTTTTATGAACTTTTGAGCATGTGAATGACTCCATATTTGTTCTAAAATTTAAGATAAAAGGAA
>JAHZNA010000375.1:0-20860 GCA_027743935.1 Sinodicranocentrus sp. ZH6
TACGTAGTCCTCCATGCAGATTGGCACGTACAGCGAGCAGATGAAAAACTTGAGGTCGTCGGAACACTTTATCTCGACTAGCGGCCAGTACTGGTGCACTTCCAGGCCTGCTTCCTCCTATCGTGATTTTATTGGTTTAAAGTGATTTTTAAGATGGTTTAAAGTATGTTAAAACCTCACCTGCGTCTCGTGATTGAAAGGATTTGGCATCTGAGTGAAGTTGTACCGAATGGACTTGCACATCGGGATAGATATCTCCTGACACTTTGGCTGGTTGTTGCTAATCACCGGAGGACCGCCTCCTTCACTGTGATTAGCTCTTGTAACCGAGATGCAGGCAGTTAATAAAATTATTATTAATCTCATCTTGGAAATTTGGTGCTTCTTTCTCCAGTAATAAAAATTTCAACATGACTCTCGACAGTGTGTTTATATATATTCGTACTGCGCACACACCCTCGTTTGACATTTCTCGGATTCTATGCTCGGGTTTCTTCCTGGAGAAAATATACACCACGGAGAAATACATGGAGAAAATATATACACAAAATCCTGGAGAAAATATACACAAAATCCTGGAGAAAATATATACACAAAATCCTGGAGTGACTCATGGTAAAAATCGATCACAGGAGTGAAAACACACAAAGAGAATCCATCTAGCGGATGAAATACGAACCAGCACGTATGAACTGTTAGCGAATGGGAATGGACCTCGTCATGACGATAATGAGCCGTATCGCGTAGCCCCGCCTATGTGCTTGATTTGCAACACACAATGGTTAAGAGTTTGGAGGAAGCGTGTGTATAAGTTTGTAGTGGTGGGCGTGGTGAATAGTTAAAGAGCAATTTTTTACTGGACCTTTTTTTTAACCCTTTCCGTTTTCCTACATTCTGTTTACACATTCAGCGAGCACATTTATATACATACCCCTTTTTTGTGTCAATATACTTGCACATATGGAATACAATTCACTTTACTTTTTTGACATATTTTGAGAATACGGGACTGTTTTGTGGGACCGTGTTCGTCCCTTATCTTCGGGGGACTTGATTTAAAAAATAATAATCAAACGGTTTTATCATGAATAACTTGACTGCTGGGTTGTTGTTTAACGACACTATGGTCATGATCGCGGGTGGGAATAGTGCCGCTGGGAATAACGTCGTTTCTTCTGAGCACCATGGGAACGATGTCGAGGTATGTTGGTTTTGGGTTTATTTTAATTTGAAAGTGTTTGAGTGAAATATGTTTGTTTTTTTTAGTACTCGGACCACCACAACACGTACGACTACGACTCATCCCCCTGCTCGTCGTCTAGCAACTCGACCAACTCGCCAGTGTACTACGGCGCGCCGCACACGAACTCGACCAACACTGACCTGTTCACCGAGTTTGAGTTCAACGCTTTCGAGTTTGGAGGTGACTCGGGTTCCGGGTTTCTCAACCCCACGAATGCTTCAAGTCCTGAGGAAGAGCACTCTTATATGGAGGATCTGATTTCATCTGACCTCAGTTCTGACGAGGATAAGTTCTTGGAGAGTATCCGGTATGGGGGGTCTGCTGGCGTGTTTCATCAGGCTGCTGCTGTCAGTAGTGGGGGTAGTGACTTGTTGTCTGAGGAGGAGCTCGTCAATACTATTCAGACTTATGGCGATGTTAAGGTTGTTCAGGTTGATGGTGGGGCGGAGGATGATGAAGCTTCCAGGGTCATTATTGAGGGGATTGAGCGCGGGGTTGTTGGTGGCGGGAATACTAGGATCATTGAGGTCGTTCAGGAGGAGGGGTTCAACAACCGGGTCGTGGTTTCCAAGAAGCGGAAAGGGAGTGTTGGCGGTGGGAACAGTAATCGGGGGGTTAAGAGGGTGAGTTTTTTAATCTATTTGTGTGTGAATTTTTGTTTGTTATTAAAATAAATAAATCCTGATCCTTCGGTAACTTCCCTACCAAAGGGTGTCTCGTCGTACACCCAACCAAATTTAACATGTTTTGATCATCATGGTGACATAATTAGGTGACGATAATCCAGCAGCAGCAACCAGTTAAGCAGATGGACGAGATAATCATTGAGACTGGTGGCGAGTTGCTGAGTCCGTCTCCTGGATCTCCTTCTGAGCAGCAAGAGCATCACATGGTCAATGGGTCTTTTCAGGAGTTGAAGCTGAGTGAAGAGGAGAAGAGGCTCCTGCTCAAAGAAGGGATCAGTCTGCCTACTCATTATCCTTTAACTAAGCTTGAGGAGCGGGAACTCAAGAGGATCAGGAGGAAAATCAGGAACAAGATCAGTGCTCAGGACTCCAGGAAGAGGAAGAAAGAGTTTCTTGATCGGTTGCAGATTAGGTACATTGGGGTTTATGTGAGACGGTTTGTGGTGGTTTAAATGGGTTTATCGGTTTATTATGGGTGGTTTAAATGGGTTTATCGGTTTGGGTTATTGTGGGTGGCTTGAGTTAAAATGATTTGAATAATATTTTAGAGTAAACGAAGTGGAGGATGAGAAGTCGCTGTTACAGAAGCGAATCCGCTCGCTGGAGTCGATAAACAGTAAGCTGAACGCGCAAGTGAAGCGCCTGCAGCAAGCCCTCCAGTCAGCGACGTCCGGGTTGACCACACAGCCTGGAACCGCCCAGAAGCAGACGGTAGTTCCTGCGGCGACGACTCTGCTAGTGCTGATTTTATCTCTCGCTCTTGTAGTTCTCCCGACTGTTGAGAAGCAGCAGCAGCAGCCTGGAGCCAACAGTCTCAACGAGAACCAAGGCAACGAGATCATTTCTTTACTCAACAGGAGCAACAACGAGCTCGGGAGAAAGATCATCGGGAAAATCGGCGGTGTTGGTGGCAGCGTGCAGCATCCCAAATCTAGGACTATGGTTAACGAGCATGAGGATGGGGTCGAAGATGAGGATGAGGAGCATGTTAAAGAGTTGATCGGCGAGATGAGGAGTATTGTTATGAGGATGAGGGGGAGGAAGAGGGGTGTTGGTGGTGGCGGGTTCGGGAGTGCTAAGCGGGGGAAGGTGGAGGTCATTGAGCGTGCTATTAACGATGAGGGGTGGTGGGATAGTGACGAGGAGGAGGTCGGTTCGTTTAATAAACGGGCCAGGAGGTTTGATGTCGAGAGGAGTAAACTGCGGTTTGGTAATCGTGCATTCCAGGTTGAGGATTTGGGCGTTGAGTGATTTTCGGTTTAAATAAAAATTTATTTCCTTTTTTTTGGGAGGTGGAATATATTTTTTTGTGCATTGGGGGTGTTTTTTATTGCCATTTACAATTGTGTGAAATTTTATTGTTAAATTTGTCGTCGGTGTTGTACAAAATCTTATGCAAATGGTCAAAATTCTGGACAAATTTACGAATTTTTCATAAAATTTGATATTGCCCGTCAAATATTCATACATTTCAAAATTTGATTTGCCACACGAATTCATAAAAAAAATAAACTGAAGTCAACAAGTTGAAGCAAGAATTATCAATCAGCTCATCTAATCAGAATAAAATAAATTTTCGGATACCCTATGTCAATTAAAATGGGAACATGCAATGCATGCATGCGACAAATCCTGAACAAATATTCGAGTTTTTCATAGTTTTGATATTCGTCGTATATTCTACGTTTTCTGCATAAATTTCAAGCATATATTTTTTGTCATGAATTCATTAAAATCTTGCATTCAAGTTGTCAGCAAATAGTTTTTCATGTAAAATAGTTGATATTCGATAAAGTTTCTTGTCAAATTTACCATGATTTGCCACAAAAAATCTTTCCGACAAAAGAAGTGCTGAGGGGTACGCGATAGCTACCGATGCAACGATGACGAGTATATATATATATATGAGTCATATATATGTTTTATTATCAAAAGCGGATGACCATAACAAGCAATTGGAGCATGTTTAAGAAAAGTCAAAGTGCACAAAAAACAACTTTAATCTCGTGAATGAACACCATGTTTGACGAAGGTTACGGCTGAAACATACACGAGTTTTACTACGCTTTTTAGTTTCATTTTTAGTACCAAATACTCCCGTTTAAACTTTTTTTTCAAAAAAAAAAACAAAATGGCAAAGAAAACGTACGACCTTTTGTTCAAGTTGCTGCTCATCGGAGACTCGGGTGTGGGCAAAACTTGTATTCTCTTCCGGTTCAGTGATGATGCGTTCAATACCACTTTTATTTCTACTATTGGTGAGATTTTTTAAAATTATTTTGTTGCCATGGGGATTTTTTAATTGGGGTTTTGTTGTAACTAGGTATCGACTTCAAAATCAAAACTATCGAGTTGAAAGGGAAGAAGATCAAGCTTCAGATTTGGTTAGTTGGAGGTTATTTGGGTTTTCATTGGTGGTTTTTGTTAATTAAATAAATCGTTGCTATAGGGACACTGCGGGACAAGAGCGCTTCCACACAATCACGACGTCGTATTACCGTGGGGCGATGGGGATCATGCTAGTTTACGATATAACCAACCTAAAGAGTTTTGAGAATATTGCCAAGTGGCTCAGGAATATTGATGAGGTATTACCGATTATTTAAGATGTTGTTGTCATGGGGAATTGGTTGTTCATTTGATTAATTTCTATTTTTAGCACGCCAACGAAGACGTGGAAAAGATGATATTAGGAAATAAATGTGATATGGATGATAACCGACAGGTTCCCAAGGAGAGAGGGGATGCGGTTAGTTGTTTTAGTTTTTACATGGTGTGGCTGAGTTAAAATTTAGTTGCCATAGGATTTAAACGTGTTTTATCCTGTTTATTCGTTGAAATAGTTACTCGCTTTTGCTCTAATCATTAATTCGTTTTTTATATAATTTTTAAATTTCCATTAATTACCAACGATACCATTTAATTATTATAAACGTTTCAAATTACCTGTTTATTCGGTACTCGCTTTTGCTCTAATCATTAATTCGTTTTTTATATAATTTTTAAATTTCCATTAATTACCAACGATACCATTTAATTATTATAAACGTTTCAAATTGCAGATCGCCCAGGAGCACGGAATAAAGTTTATGGAGACATCAGCGAAGAATAACATAAATATCGACCGAGCATTTCACGAGCTCGCAGAAGCGATTCTAAACAAGACGTCACGTGACAGTAGTAACGCGTTACCAAGTCAACTGAACCCAGAACTTCAGGATCGAGTCAACCTAAACCCTAATAATAAGTCTAATGTTCCTAGGATTAATCAATGTTGCTAAGGATATATGCTAATTTTTTCCTATTTTTAAAGAAAGAAACAAAAAAAATTGTTATTAACATCCGTCAATTTGGCTTCAATTTGTTTGCTTTGCTTAAAATGGTTGTGATGGTTGCATAATAATTATTTCCCCCTCTTATTTGTGTTTAAATTGGAGATTATTAATTTCCGTTTATTGTCGAGCGCTTTTTTGTTCGTCAGATATTGTAAATAAATAACTGCGTTTACTGCGAAATAAATTTGTTCATAAAAAAAAAAGAAATTTGAGGTTATTATTCTCATATATTCTCGCATTTCCCCGGATCCATCCTGCGCGGTCGTGTTTAACATATCAAATAAAAAACCCAATAAAAATATACGCAACGCAAAGGAGTAAAAATTTTGTATAAAAAGGACGTATAATATTTTATGAAAAAAAAAGACCCCGAGAAGAGGTACAATAATGTACGGTTGAAACACGACCGGAGCAGAGATCAAAAGACGACCCCCCTCAGTGAATAGTATGAACATACAAGACCCCTCGAGTAGTAGTAGTAATAACTTAAAAAATGACCAACAACCACAGAAATCTCAACCTCCACAACGTCGAAGACTGCAACCTTCAGATAAGCAACTCAAACAGTCATCGAATCACCCTCAGCAGAGACAAAAGACGTTCAGCGGCTCGACAATCATGGCGGGGTTGTACGACCTCGAGGAGACACTAGGGAAGGGACACTTTGCCACTGTCAAGGCTGCCAAGCATGTGTTCACTGGGGAGAGGGTACTCTAATTTTTAATTACCCTTATTTAACTAACGTATCGGTATAGTAACGATTATTGGTACAGGTCGCAGTTAAGGTAATCGAGAAGACGAAACTGGACACGGTAAGCCAAAAGGCGCTTCTAAAAGAGGTTCTGTGCATGAAGCTGGTCCAGCACCCGAACGTGGTGAAGCTGTACGAAGTGATTGACACCAGCACCAAAATGTATCTCGTTCTCGAGCTGGGGCAGGGGGATCTCTATGATCTGATTCTCAGGCAGCAGAGTGAGTCCACTGGTATCAACGCCAACCATATTTTTAAAACCCTTTAAAACTCTAACAAACCATTATATTAACATAGTTTGTAACACAGGCGGTCTTCCAGAGCAAACAGCTCGAGTGTACTTCACGCAGATCCTGACAGCCGTATCGTACTGCCACAAGCTGCACGTGGCGCACAGAGACTTGAAACCCGAGAACGTTGTATTTTTCCCACCCCCAAAGAAGACCCCACAATTACCACAAGAGGAAACATCAGCCACATCCATCTTAGGACAAAGGGCTCAGCAGGCCGCTTAAGGACCTCATCAGGAAAATGTTAGTCAGGGATCCTCTCAAGAGGGCCAGGCTTGAGGAGATCGAGGTCCACTCTTGGGTCTGTAGTGGTGGGGCTGTTGCCATGGCGCCTGAGTCTTGTAACGTTCCGTTGATTTCTTGTAATCGGTTGAGTGAGAACGAGCGAGAGCGCATATTCAACGAGATGCTCAAGGGAGGGATCGTGTCAAGTTACGAGGAGGTCAAGAGGTTAGTTTGATTTTTTGTGGTTTATTTATGATCGTTTTTGTTGCTGTTGCCGTGGTGATTAAATGTGATATTTGTGTTGCCATGGTGATTAAATGTGATATTTGTGTTGCCATGGTGATTAAATATAGATCATTTTTTGTTGGGTTTGTTGCCATGGTGATTAAATGTAAATTTATATTTGTGTTGCCATGGTGATTAAATGTGATATTTGTGTTGCCATGGTGATTAAATGTAAATTAATATTTGTTGTTGCCATGGTGATTAAATGTGATATTTGTTGCTGCCATGGCGATTAAATGCAAATTAATTTTTGTTGTTGCCATGGTGATTAAATGTAAATTTATATTTGTGTTGCCATGGTGATTGAATGTAAATTAATATTTGTGAAGCCATGGTGATTAAACATAAATTAATATTTGTGTTGCCATGGCGATTAAATGCAAATTAATATTTGTTGTTGCCATGGTGATTAAATGTAAATTAATATTTGTGTTGCCATGGTGATTGAATGTAAATCAATTTTTGTTGCCAACTAAAACGATTATATTAATTTTTCAGCTCCCTGCGGATAAACGCGTACAACCACGTGACATCGACGTACTACTTGCTGGCAGAGCGTTTCCTGCGCGAGAAAGCGAAGACGCAGTCGCAAGAGGCGTTGGTATGTAAGACGCCGACGCCGCCGCCATCTTCCCCACCGATGATAATCCGGAGAAAGAACTCTCACCAGTTCGAGGACGTAGTGCTTCCATCGACAATCACTGCAGAAAACAAACAAACAAGTCCGTGTCGGACGACGCTGAAGCCGAGCATGGCAGGGTTGGACTTGGAGACCTTGAGGTCGAGGAAGTCTCAGTCACAGAAGTTCGTTTGTTTACCTGTTATCGAGCCTGAGTTGGAGGATGAGGAGGTTGGTATGAGTAAACGGAACAGCTCTCCGCACCATCCTCACTATTACCATCACTTGAGGGGGGCTAATAGTAAAACTGGAGATAACGAGTCTAGTAGTAAGGCGCAGTCTCCTCCTCTTCATCACAGGAGGACCAAGCTTAACAAGTCACATCATCATAGTCATAGTGATAGCAGTGATGAAGGGGGTGGAGGGGGTGTTGCTGGTGGGGGGAACGTACCACCTTCAATCAGTATCGTTGTTGATGACAACACTACTACTAGTCCGCAGGATGATGATGACGATGATGAGGTCGTTGTTGTCGAGGAAACTGACAATAATAAGCAGACTAACAACAACTGTCTGAACGTTAACTTGTTGAAACCTAGTCCTAGCTACGATAACAGCGTCGCTGTTGACAACGTTGTCGTTGGGAAGAAGAAACGGGTGTTGTTTCTCAGTTGGTTTTTTAAACGGAGTAGCAACGGGAAAGGGAAGAAGGACAAGGAGCAGAAGGGTGCTAACGGGATTTATAAGACTAGGAGTTGTGCTGAGTTGAAGACCAGGGGGTGTGGGGTCGATCAGGAGTTGAGCGTCAGGGAGTGCTTCGCTGTTTGTAATGGGGATCAGAATGATAGGAAGTTTAATGCTCCGAGCTCTTCCAAGCGTTGAGTTTGGGTTTTTTTTGAATAAATTTGGGTTGTTTTCTTCTTGGTTTGTAATGGTTTGTTGTGAGTTGTGTTTTTTATTTTGCATAATATTACTGTCGTGTGTCGAGTTTTTTTTTGAGTAGATGCGTCGTCATTATTACTATTAAATTCGTTTTTGAACTGGATGGTTTTGGGGTATAGTCTTTTTTGTGCATACGTGGTTTAAACGAGGTTTTGTTCATACGAAGCATGCACTTTCAATGCATAAAACAATCCGTTGCCATGGTGAATTCAAGCTCATATACGCAATGGTAACCATGACAACCAAGCATATATAATCGTTGATTTTCCAACATAAATTAATTCCGGTTGCTATGGAAACGGTTATCGACAAAATTTAAATATCAACAAAGATCAACACTTTATTAAAAATAACCATAGCAACTAACAACAACAAGTAACATAACGACAACAATAACCATCAGAATACTAGGACACTCGGTTGCTCCGACAACCCACCCCTTCCCACCAACCATAGAGAACTTCCCAAAGTCAGAAATCTGGACATCGACCCACCGCCCCATGATAGATTCTGAACCACACCCAGAAATGACGCCAGGATCGACGACAACCTGCTGATAAGTCTTATTGTGCCCGACGACTTTAACCCCGTCATGAGCGATCTCAGTGACAAGAACCCTCTGAACAGTCCCGATTACTGATTTATCAATGTTGCTATAGCTCTGAAACAAGTCGTTGAGCTTCTTCGTCCTCGTCTTGACAACGTCAGTAGGGATGCGTTTCAGCTTCGCTGCAGCTGTTCCTGGTCGTGGGTAGAACTGGTTTGTGAATAATACCGGGAACTTGTACTTTTCTACTAGACTGTACGTGTCTTCAAAGTCTTCGTCTTCTTCTGTCGGGTAGCCACAGATTATGTCCGTTGCTATCGTTATTCTTGGGTGTCTGTCATTTAATTTATACAAAACTCATCAAAAACCGTGAAAATCACAATAGTTACCAGAAACTATATAGAAATCACCATAGTTACCAGAAACTATATAGAAATCACCATAGTTACCAGAAACCATGAAAATCACCATCACAAACCATGAAAATCCCCATAGTTACCAGAAACCATGAAAATCACCACCACAAATCACGATAGCTACAACTCACCTCTCGATCATGAAATCGCAAATGCGCATAAACTCCTTTCTGGAGTACTCCCTCTTCATTTCCAGGAGAACAGAGTCGGATCCTGACTGAACTGGAATGTGCAGGAACTCGTACACGTTCGGGTGAGACAGGATTCTTGAGATTTCCTTGGTAACAAAAATGTTAGGTTCAACGTATGTCTTAAAATAACAAAAAAAAAATCCCACAAAACTAACCTCCAAATGATCTAAGATGTAAGGCGGGTTAGTCATTCCTAGCCTGAGCATAACGTTGCTAGGCAACACTTGCACAATAGCGTTGAGCAGGTCGACAATGGTGAGTCCCAAGTCGATTCCCCAAGCGCCTAGGTCCTCGCTTGTCAGCCATACCTCGCGGATGTTCTCGTGGGCAGTCACGTGCGTAATTCGTGACGTTATCGACTCTGGAGCAACAAGTTAATTAATAATTAAATTTTAAAAACATATCACAAACAAAACAACGAACCGATTGAGTAGCTGGCCAACTGCCCCCTAGCCTGTTTAGTTTTGCAGTAAGTGCAGTTGTTAAGGCAACCAGTGGAGATGGGTACGATCTCGATCAACTCGTTTTTCCGTATTTTTGGTAACGATAATTCCGCTCCAGGGGATCGCGTCCCGTTCCTCTTGACTCCCACGAACGTGAGCTTGTTGCCACGGAGACTTTCTTCGACGACCTCGACTATCCTGTCTATCTGCTGGACTCCTATCACGCTGGCTATGGATCGGTACGACTTGTCGGACTGGGGGACGCAGCCTGCTAGGATCAGGTGCTTCCTCTTCGATACTGCGCGCTCTATCTCGTTCTTGAAGTGCTGCTCGCTTGGGCCCTTTACTGTGCACGAGTTCAGGATCACTGATGAGCAATTCTCGTAGTCGGTTGCTGTGGCGACAGCCGATTAATTATTAGCAATAATGGAAATAACGTGATTATTATTTATTATTAACTTACTGGTAACGTTGAACCCGTAGGCGGAGAGGAGCCCTGCCATGTACTCCGAGTCTGAGTTGTTATGGGAACACCCCCATGTCTTTAGGTACACGGTGTGGTCTCTTGGGTTGAGGTCGTTTGATGTTATGACAAGTGGGGCGGGTGGTGAGGACTCTGTTTCAATTTCTTCTTTCACTGTCGTGTTTTTGTAGTTGTTGCGTGACTGGTCGGGGGTGAACAGGGTCGTCAAGGATTCGCAGTCGCATGATGTGTTTTTCGAGCAGCAGTTGTCGGCTTGTTTTTGCTTCGTTATTCTCCGGATTCGGACGCTTGACGTGGCTCCGTTTTCTTTGGGTCTTGTTGGCGATTTTATGTCTTCGATGTCGTGGAGGTCGTCTTCGTGACCCATCGCGTTTTAATTGGGTTAGTGTTGCATTGTTGTGTATTTTTTATTTTGGGTTGTTTCGGAATAGAATATTTTTGTGTTGTATGCCGCGCGGGGTTTTTTAAGGGGTCAGATGAGACTTTTCTGTTCGTAAACAAAGGAGATAACGTAGATGTGCATTATTTTGTGGGGCATTGTGTTAAGATTAATTTGAGAATTATATGTTAAAATTTGAAGTGACAAATTTGATGAAAAAGTTGGTATGCCATGTGTGTGGGTAATTTACTGAAATTTATTTATTTCAACATTTGATGTAATGGTTTGGTTAATATAAATTTGAATTACTTTACAATTTACATGTGGTAGCAGGAACTATAGAAACAGGGCCAGTTTAATCGGAAGTCCATAACCTTTACATAAATTTGAGGAATTACAAATTTCTATCACAGATGCATCTAATAATAATGAAATCGTTTTGAATTTGTAGATATATGTAGCAAATACTTTTTTTACATAATACATGTAGTGACCAAATGTGTATGCATGTATAAATAAATTTATAGTTTTCAGCAAATTTTCTTGGCAGCCGAAGGTTTCTTGCTGCAGATAAAAAAAATCTTCAAATTTAACACAATTACGGCTTCAATTCAATCAAATTTGTAAGTACTGTAACTTCATGTAATGGTTCAAATTTTTCACTGTTTTCACCATAGATATAAAAACTAAAGATATATCATGCCGATTTAGAAGTACCCTCTGACGCGAAGTTTCTTCCTGCTGAAATAGTATCCACGACTACTTTTGAATGTAAATGGAAGGGATAAAAATTAAGGAACCTGAAATCGTTGCTCCCTCTAAATCTATATCAACTCTAAATTCATCTGCTATTTTATTCCATTCATCAAACCGATTCATCAAAATTTTACAAACGGTCTAAAGCGAAAAGCGATGGCAATCAGTATCCCTTGTTATTATTAAAAACCTGGTCAAAGTCTTGCAAGCAAATCAACTGAAACCATCCAATCCTGTTAACATTTCAAAAATTTCCACAAAAAATCTCACAAATTTTAAAAAATCGCAACACAGTTCACAAGATCCAGTACGATTGCCTTCACAAATCCACTAAAAACATAACAAAACCCACCATAAACCATCAATAAAACTGTTAAAAAACTAATGAAATGACAAAAAAACACAGTCTAAAAAAACTTCTCCAGATTCCCCCATAAAAAAGACTAAACCCCCGAAAAGAATCCCACCCCACGAGCTACGCACCCTCTCTGCAAAACAGCATTTATTGCGTCTGTCACAAAACTCACCCCTCATACGGAAGCAAAGCAACCCTTATTCCGATTGATTTTTTGTATAGCATACGTGCGTATGCAGTGTGAAAAAAAGAGCGATATGGAATGGTCAAAAAAAATGGGATGGGGTCGGCCCACAATTTTTTCTACACGTGCAGATTGGTGCGTTGAAAAAAAAGCTTCGCATTGGGGATCTTAAATACCCATATCGATTTTTTCGATCATTGGGAAAATCACAGAAGAAAAAAATGGCGATTATCATTTATTTTTGGGAATTTTCAACTGGGATTTTCCGTTTTCCTTGTTTTTCAGGTTTTTCGGAATTGTTTTCAACATCACAGTGAACTATCCAGGAAATTTAATTGAAACCAACCAGAACGCACTAGAACATACGCAAACAAGTTTTATACTATCCACACACTGAGAGATGATCAAATTTGTAGCAACGATCCATCTCAAATTTCCCAAATTCACACAAATGAGTGAACCTAACTGTAAAGCATATTATGCAAATAATCTATAAAAAAACTCACAAAAAAACAAAACTCACCGTTACGTGAGAAGAGAGCAAAAAACTGCTTAAAACACCGTGGGAATGCATGATAAGAAAACCCGAAAGTATTTAAATAAGAATAAGAAGAAAAAAATTAGAATACAAGACCCTTAAATTTCCATATCTTTTGCATAAGAGACCCTTATATACAAAACCCTCTCTCAACCCTTTTTCACCCCCGATGCAACCCTTATGAATCATCCTCAACCCTTTTTTTTACATATCATTTGAATATTATGTATAAAAAACTTCCAGAAATAAAATACAATACGATATGCATTTTTCTCACGATGATCGCCTTTTACGGTGCATCGTTGTACATCTTTCTCAAAAAAGGGTTGAGTGGTTGGTTGCGATGCTACAGACAGCCTAGCTTGTTTTTCACTTTTCTTATATTGCTTCAGACAATTTTCTTCTTCTCACACAGTCAGTCTGCTGCTCAGTCTCGGTGGGGGCATTTCTTACTCTCTCTCTCACTCGTCGTCGCTTAGTCTTGGATATTTTTCAGTGCTTTATAGTTCACAGCGTTACGATCAGTTTATCAAAGTAGCACAAAATTTGCAAGTTCTAAATCTAAATTTCCACAGCAAATAGTTACGAAAGTTAGTAAAAAAATTGTAAAAAGCAACCCACACACGAGTGACGATGGAGACAACAGAACGGCGTAAGAGGGAAGAAAACCGGTTTAGTGGGGATTGTTTAATAAAAAAATTGTAAAAAGCAACCCACACACGAGTGACGATGGAGACAACAGAACGGCGTAAGAGGGAAGAAAACCGGTTTAGTGGGGGTTGAGTATATATAATATATATTACCATTTTTTATATTAAATTTTAAATTTTTTTTATTCATTCTTATTACTCCCCAACAACCACGCATAGGAGCGTTTTTTACAACAATAGAGAGTAGACGAGACGGAGAGAGAACAAGCAACCCCCACGTAGTAGCATCTGCATCATCCATGTTTAAAAAAAATTCTATAAAAAATCGAGTATATATAACAATGGGTTATATAGTTTTTTCTCTCGTCGTTTGCCATCTGCAACGGATGTTCGGGGAAAAAAATATTTTATTTTTTGTGACTAGTTTTTTGTAATTTGTTTCAGAGTGGTCGAGGATTTTGCGGGGATGACGAGTTTTTATTGCCGAAAATTGCAAGAGCGAGGTATAGAGTTTCCTACAGTGGTTTTTATGCACCCTTTGGGGGTTGCGTAAGCGGAATATTTGTAGGAACTTCATACCGTGCTCTCGGGTTTATCGGTCAGGTCGTCGCGAGTTTCTCTGGACGGGGTCAGCTCAATTTGGTAACTTGATCATATTTTGGAACACATTTGTTGCGATTTTGTAGCGAGAATTTAATTTTTTTACTTATGTAGCCAGGTAACGAAATTTGATGTCAAAGTGAGAACTGTGTAATGCACGATACTTGAATGAAATTTGTACAGAACTTGTTTTGTTGAGGTTTGAATAGATTAATTTTGTTGAAATCAATTTGGTTGCTTAGTTCTGCTTGGAAATTTGATTACGTAAAGAAATTTGTAGGATATTTTTGGGTAAAATGCTACAACTTTTTTGATGCAAAAACATTATGCAGGAATTCTTATGTTCAAATGGTACAATGCATTGCTCTAAAAATTATATAAAATAATTTCACAAATCTGTCATGCTATTTTTGGGCAACTTATAGGAAATTTGCCCAAAAATAGCATATTTCTGCTTGGAAATTTGATTTTACGTTAAGAAATTTGTACAATTTTTATTTGTTGTATTTGTATGTACAAGCATTTTTGCCTATAACTAACCCAACCTAACCTCGAAATTCTTATGTTCAAAAGGTATTGCTTTAAAAATTGCATAAAATAATTTCACAAAATCTGTCAAATTTCTTATAAGTTGCCCAAAAATAGCATATTTCTGCTTGGAAATTTGATTTTACGTTAAGAAATTTGTAGGATGTTTTAATGCTACAACTTTTTTAATGCATTATACCAAGTGTTATGTACCAGCATTTTTGCCTATAACTAACCTAACCTCGAAATTCTTATGTTCAAAAGGTATTGCTTTAAAAATTGCATAAAATAATTTCACAAAATCTTTCTATAAATTTTCCAAAAATTGTTAAAGTAGCCTATAACTAACCCAACCTAACCTCGAAATTCTTATGTTCAAAAGGTATTGCTTTAAAAATTGCATAAAATAATTTCACAAAATCTTTCTATAAATTTTCCAAAAATTGTTAAAGTCAATTTAGTAGTAGCTCAGCTAGGAAATTCGGTGAAATTTGTAGACCAGTTTGTGCAAATTATTTTTTGATCAAGCAAACATCATTAGAAAATTTTCGTACACCGTGGAATTATGTCTAAATAGTAAAGATAGCATAATTTTTTTTTAAAAAAATCAGTCAAGTTTATTTAATTTTGGTAGAAGCTGGAATCAGCATGATTCTGCTTGGAAATGTGATGACGTAAAGAAATTTGCCTACATTGTGGAATTATGTCTAAATAACCATGGTCAGAACCAATGCATTGCTTTGAAAGTCGTATAAATTTTTACGTCAAGTTTATTGAAGTATCCAGAAATAATTTAGAGTTGATTAAAAATTTATTGAGAAATTTGATTTTTACGAATTTTTCTGAAATTTTTTCCCTAATTTTGCTAGAGATTTTATTATCAGAAAATGAATTATTGGGTTTTTGAAAAATGTCGAAAATTTTTGTGACGACTAAATGTGTAAAATTTGCTTAGAAAATGCTGAGACTTGCATTTGTAGCAAACTTATCTGCGCCCCAAAAATAGGTTAGTGAAATCTTAATCTCCATTTGGGCATCAGCATAGTTCAGGTTGGAAATTTGTAATTTGTAATTGTTATATGCTACAACATTACTGAATGCAACTAAGGACAAATTCTTGTTTACCAGGTACGATCATAACACGAAAACTTAACACATGGGCAACTTTCCTCCAATTTTTATTCGGACAGCATCAATTTATATGAATACAACATACTTTCATTTCGTTAGCTTTCATGGGGTGATTCTGTGATCGGTATTTGTGTATAGAAATTAGATAGATTCGTTGTGATTTTACCATTATTAAGTGTTATAAGCATTTTTGTCTTCTCTGTTGAATTATGCCACCTTTATATATTCAAAAAGGCATTGCTTTAAAAATTGTGTAAAATAAATTCACAAATCTATCAAGTTTTCCAAAAAAAATTGTAAAAGTCTATTTAGTATCAGTATTTCTGTGAGGTAGTAAAATTTCTATGCCAGTTTGGGTAAATTGTTTTGTGCTGCAACAATCCATTTACCAAACATCATTTACAAATTTGTTTCCGTAGTTTTAATGCATTTATTGATTTAAATTAAAATTTCCAGACTTGATTAGAGATATTTTAAAAATTTACTTATTTATTGAAAAAAATTGATAATTATGCATAAAAGTATTAGAAATTTAATCAATTAGAAATGCATTATTGGGTTTCTGAAGTTTGTAGAAATCTAGTGTAACATTGAATTATTTCGAAATTCTTGTTAAAATTGTATAAAATAAAAATATAACAAAATCGATCAAATTTGCGGAAAATTGTTGAAGTCAATTTAGTTTGTATCAGCAGAGTTCACCTCGGAAATTTGATGACGTAAACAAATTTGTATGATGCTTTAAACTGTGGAAAGATTTTTGCAATAATATCTACACCCCCAAAAATAGTTTCATTGATAAGTCATGCCGACGTTTTTCGCGAAAGGGAGCGCATGAAATAACGCGAAACAATAAGAGATTTTCTGGAGCAATGTAGGATCAGCTAATATTACTTGTTATTACGTAGCAATTTTTGTTCCAAAACATGTAATGTGTTACTTTTTAAAAAACAAATCATAAGACATTGTTGTCTAGACAGTGATTATTTTTAGAATGGTTTAACAAACTAGTTGTGAATTAGAGTTGAAGGTGTATTTGAAGGTGAAAGAAGCAGGACATGAACAGCGGTCTAGTGTTTTTACAGTTAGCATTCGACCGAGCTGTGGAGTAAAGTTATTTGTATTTAATTTAATTTTAAACTGATGTAACCGAAAGTAAATTTGCACAGAAATGATGAGATTTAAAAGAAATTTGCATTTTCCTTCGCAACGAAATATCATACTTGAATGAAAACTGTATGGTTTAGTGAAAATATACTAAAAATGACTAATTACACGCATTTCCACGAAATTAAGTAAAATGGGAATGAAAAAGTCATTGTAAGTAATGTGCTGTGGGTTTGATGTCAAGCGTAATTTCATAATTTAAGTTTTTAAGCTACTCAAGCAAAAGTCTGTCCAATAGCTTGAAATAATTTATGAAGTGGGGGATTTATATTAAGGATCTGAGAGAGATCAAGGGGTAACTGGGCTACGAATGGTTATATTTTATAATCTTAAGTATATTCAATTATCAACATATGACAAGATATGGAATACATTTATAATGGTAGAAACAGGTTATTTATCATAAATATAACTTTATTTAATTATGAGGGAAAATACTGGACTTCAGGTATAGATTAGGAGTAAAAAATGATAAATCATATACAATTCACTCTAAGAATATTCATAATGGGAGAATGAGGGATACCGTCAAATACCGAAGACTTAATTGTGTAAACCGCTAACCTTACAATGGAGATACTCTTCCGAGACTGGAATGAGGAGATTCTGGATAAAGGCTGATTATCTAACTGGATAATGGTTGATTATTTAACTGGATTTTGGCTGATTATCTAACTGGATAATTGATTCTAGTAAACTATAAATTATTGTTATGACTCGAAATCAAAAATTGATAAAAAAAACTAATTATCAGGCAAAGCAAACTTGATTCCGAAAATTCGATAGTAAACACGATATCTATTTTTCACGTTTTCTTTTCATACCAAAAAAACACAATGACCAAAAAACAACTGGGCTTCTTCGCATCTTGTCGTTTTTCTTCTGAAAACGAGAAAACGACAAGTGTTTTTGGTGAGGGCGCGAAACTATAGCGACGAACTTTTCTCATTCTCTTCAAGCTATAGAAGAAATAGTAAATTAAAATTCAACGATGATGAGTAAAACACGGTTTGTTGACAATTAGTGAACGTAGAGACTATATTTTGCTTAAATATATGTACAAGTTGTTCAGAAAAAATAAACTCACTGATTGGAAGAAAACTTAAGGTTCGAAATTTACATGGGATCTATCATATGGAACTCACTTCCTAAAGGTTTGGGCATTCAATTTATATGAACAGTTTAAAGTTTTTGTTAAGAAATTTATTATAGATACGAGATAATATTCTGATTTTGATTCGTAACTTAGTTTCAGAAGATGCTATAATTTAATCCTTACAATTAGATTCACCGTAGGACGCTTATGTGGACGATTATGAAAACGACACTTGAATAAAGACATAGTATTATTAATTTTTTAACAATAAATTCATTTATAAAATTGTGAATATTAAATACAGACTAATTTCCAGTTTAAATTTGTTATGATCACGTACGTATAAATTAAGAATAATGTGTTAAATTAATTTGCAAAAGCATTTCAAAACGATTTAGTTAATTTCCTCTCCATGACGGACGTAAAATCCATGAATCCGTAATAATACATATCCAACCCATAACCACCCGCTCTAAGCGGTTGAAATGCATTCCAAACATGAGGAAGGAGTAGCGGAAATCTGGAAGTGAAATATGATGTTAACCCTTCAACAGGATCCCCAAGAGCCTTTCTAACCAGCTCGTCAAATCCACCGTGGTGTTCTTCCAGGTACTTGAATGAAAACTGTATGGTTTAGTGAAAATATACTAAAAATGACTAATTACACGCATTTCCACGAAATTAAGTAAAATGGGCATTAAATTATGCATATATATCATTTCTAGATATGGCACAAACAAATGTTTACATAAGTTTGAATCAAATCATAAGAAAGTGTAGTCACTAGTCTTATTCAAACGAAAGTAAAGTAAAGTAACGAAGCTTAAGAACTGCAATAACCACAAAATGTGAGTAAAAGTCACTTATTTGAAATTACTAAGTTTGCTTTAAACTGTGATAACTAATCTCAATAATTTGCAACTCACTTTTCATTCAAATAAAGCTATTGTTTCATTAGTCAGACTTTCTGGTCAAATCAATTTTTGCATTATTAATTTTCCTAAAGTCTAACTTGAGATTTACAAATGCCGACAACACAAAAATTTAGGATACGCTAAAAAATTGCAAATTTATGATATTTTATGAAGTTTAAGAGGTTTATTAACGGAACTGCATTAATTTATTTATTACCATTTCTGATTACATTTTAAAACTATTCAAATCACAGATGTAAAATCGACCTCTTGAGCAGGGTAATACGATTCTAATCCAAAGCCACCGTTTCCAACTGGTTGAAAAGCTTTCCAAACATGAGGAAGAAGTAATGGAAATTTTGAGCAAAAGTAGGTAGCAACCAAAACCTTGTGATTTCCTATGACTGTCTTTACCCTCGGAGCTTTCAAAATGTTCCTCCAAATTTCTCATACACTTGATAATTTGGCTAACCTTGGTTCCTCCTTTGACCCGCAAATGCGGTTTAAGAAGTTCATCCACCATTGGCAACCATGACTTCATGTTCCCGTTTGGAACCAAGATGTCATTCTCAGCATCCGCATTAAGATCATTTACACACTGTTCAAAGTCATCAGGGTGATCCCGAAGGCAGTTGCTTAATGCATGGAAATACTCCATCGCTTTCTTTGGCTCCCAAAAAACATAAGATTTGAGAATCATGGACGTGTTTGGCCTGAGCTTAGGATCCGTAGACAGCATAAGCTTAATCAACCAGAGGTTCCCCCGAAGATTCGAATCAGGAAAATGATTTGGGTCAATGCAGCTTTCCCCTCTAATGATGTTAGGGTCCCGAAACATATCATCGCCATGAGGATGCGTCTGAAAACACGTAGTAGACCACGCACCCGAGGGAAAAAATGTCCGTTTTGTAAGTCTAATAATAAATAATAAACATAATTTTTGTAAAAGGTTTGGTGGGCTTGATGAATGTGACAAAATGACAAAACAAAATGACTCACCACTCTTTGCAGTGTTTCACTGTTCTTGTTTCGGCTCTGCCGGTTTAGAAGTACCTCTGGAGCGGCCCATCCTGTGGTTCCAAACGTAGAAATCGAATAGCTTGACTTTCCTTCATGAAGCTGCTTAGTCATTCCGAAATCAGAAATCTTGACGATCACGCTGTTCCGCTCGACAAGCAAAAGAATGTTACCCGGTTTCAAATCCCCGTGAACGAATCGCTTGACGTTTGCAAAATTATTTCCATGAAGATATTCCAACCCTAGCGTAGTTTGTCTCAAGATATCTTGTTTGGTGATTTGCACACTTCTCACTTTATGCTCTGGTTTTCGAATCCAGTTTTCCAGCGTCCCGGTACACAGTGACCTTTCTTCCTGAGCATAATGAAATTTAATAACATTTACATGGTCACACTCCTGAGTAGTGAAAATCTCACCAAGTGCTTTCTCATGCTCAATAAATTTTAAGTTCAGCCTCTTCACTGCAACGTTTATCCTTCCAAACGTGCCTCTGTACACGATCGTGTCGTGGCAGCCTTTGTCCAAGTCTTTGTACTTAAGCTCAACAAGATGTTTCACTGCGCGTGAAGTGTTTGGCACATCTACGATGACCTCCATGGGTTGTTGGGGTACACCAGAGAATGATGTTGATGCATGTAGATTGTCCAATGCTCTGCCCGGTAAACTACGGTGATTTGGTCCGTAAAGCGTTTAGCGGAGAGATAACTGTTGCATGGTTATTTGTATCACTCTTCATTACGTCATCATTGCTTTCATGATTGGGTTGTGTTTGCATTAAATGCTTATGCGAGGGGTTTCCAGAAGCTTTTGGCACATCTACGTTATGTTGAGTAACCTCCATGGGTCGATATTTAATTTAGATATAAGAAACTGGTTCTAAAATTAAGGAAAACTTCTAGCGACCTTCCAACCTATAGGTGAACCAACCTACAGCCCTCCCACTTTGTAAATATCTTTAATGGTTATGGTTTAGGTTAGGTTTATATGTGAGTCAAAGCCGGCGGGCGATAGGGTAAGCGGGTGGTATGGGTAGGTCCCGACCAATAGCAGTCTCTAGCGCAAAAGATTAAGCAATCAAATTTTGTAGT
>JAHZNA010000376.1:0-23643 GCA_027743935.1 Sinodicranocentrus sp. ZH6
CATTTATTCTGTCAGTGAGACTAAAACCCTACAAAAAAACTTGCTATTAAGTCTTTACCCTTGTCAGTCTTCAAAGGAGAGAACGAGTTGAGTCTTGGTAAAACCATTTTTTATTCATGTCATCTTGACTAAAAAAGGCTAGAAAAAGATTCAATAGTATTTTACTTCTCGGGTGGCATCAAAAACTCGTCCCATTAGTATTACCATATTTTTTTCTTCTAAAGATTCTCAGCTGAACTGAATGATTTATGAAGAAAAAAATCTTCTTGTAACTAAAATCCCTTTCTAAAGGCAGCTCTCACTTCGCCCCGGATTATAAATCTCCTTCGATTTTTCATCCCATCGTAAAAAAAGTAAATGCCTTGAGTGAAAAACCGTTTTATAGATGTTTTTTCAGAACCAGATCACACCAACCATCAACATCATGTCAACTCATAATTTCCAACTTAAAAGACTCACAACCATAAATCCTCTCGGTAATCACATAATAAGCCATTACACTCCATATCAATTTTAGACAGTGAACACTGCAATTTTCCCAGATATACTTATAACCCTTGTCAACTAATGAATGCACACAATATAAGATTAAGAGCAATATATATATATTTTTCATTTGCATACACTCAATCTCTTGCATCTTTACAATTTCAAACTTGTTGAGGAATAAAACGTCAAATGAAGATATCAAAACAGAGCAATTCCCTCCAATCTATTTTCTCTACAAGATATTTCGCACCCTACTCGTGTGCTTCCCCATCACATCACAACAGTATAAATAGATCATTAAGCCTCACTTCTCTCTCTTTCATCCTCTCAATTACAAGTGTTGAGTGGTCTTCTTTGAAAATATATACTTGTTTAATACTCAACTTATGAATGCATTTTTCTATTCTCGACCTCATCCTCATCTAATCTTGTTGTGTTTGTATGCGAACCCAAGTAATGCAATATTTGTTACGAGGAAAATAATATATTATGCTCTAAAATAATCACGAATCACACACACACACAACCTCTCTCCCTCATGTATTTGATTAGATAGGATTTTTTCCACAGAGTGGAATAAAACATGGTTGAATACCTGGTCACACGAGGTGTACCCAATGTAAACATCATTTATAACTCAATAATATCTCTCACAAATGCATTCTCATTTTTACTACACGAAAATATAGCTGTCATTTGCATCCTCATGTTTTTTACTGCGGTGAGAGCATATTGTGTTCTTTAGGAAAAGGAATCTTGGAAGAAGAAAAACTGAAATAAAAACTGCGCATAAAATGCACGAGGAGGGTGACTACCTTGAAAAAATGTGAGCTGGTGCTATTCTAGCTCTAGCTGATATGCTAATCACATTAAGAGATTAACTAAAGCATTCTAAAAATATATTTTATATGAATGATATTAGTCCTATAGGGGTAATATATGAGTGTGGAAAGTTGGTAGGGATATGGAATTATTTTTATATGGATTTTTTGTGTAATGCAAGCTGCCTTACTTTTGTTATGATCCTGATTAGCCCCCATATGATGTGTGTAATGGATAACGCCCCGACCCTGTGGATGTTGTTGGTGGTGGTGTGAAGCTGTTACGGAAGTTGTCACTGTTGACGGAGGAGTAGTTGAAGAATGAGAATGCTGCGTTTCGGAAGTGACTATCTTACTAATTTTGATATGATTACCGGTACTCGTTGCAATGCTTGTGTTGCTCCCACTAGTTTGATAAGATGAGGAGAGTTGATGACGTGACGAAGTTGGATTAATTATAGCACCTGGGTTGCTACTATTGCTACCAGATGAAGTCTCGAAACCGTCACCTTGCTGCAGGTCAGCCGCGTGGAGGGTGAGTTGATATTCGGAAGTTTTGTCGGAGAGCTGAGATGATGGAGCTGCTCCGGATACAATGTCTTGGTCTATTGATGTTGTGTCACTTTGGCCGATTGTCATCTTTGAAGTTCTTTGATGATGATACTGATTGGGAGAGGTAGCTGTCAAGTTGACACCGTCTCCACTAGAGCTCTTCACAGGTTGCACTATTCTATTCGTGGTGACATGATGGATAGTCGAGGTGCTATTACCTGACTCAGGATTGTTGCTGATACCGTCACTGCTCATCACGTCATTTCCATTTCCTTCTGTTACACCATCGTATGCATTGCTGTGTGCAAGAGTCTTTCTTGAATCACCAGTTTCCGGTTCCGGCTCCTGTCTTCTCTCTTCCTCCCCAAAGTTTGCATCCTTGCTTGGCTCTCTACTCAAATTACCGTTCTCCTTGGGATGCTCCTCATCTCGCAACTCTTGTTTAACTTGAGCCTCACCCAAATCTCCGGAGGATGATGTATTCGTTTTGATTTCTTTTGGAGAAAATGTTTCACATTTCCCCATGTCTTCCCTCTTTACATCAACCCTGTTCATGTGGTCAACTTCTACTTTAACTGGGGCTTCCCCGATTATCTTTGTGTTGTTGTTATTATTTTCAAAATCTTCAAGGCTCCCTTTGTTTTGGGTAGGGAGCTCTTTTCCCTCGTCCATGTTATCTACAGAGGGTAAATGATGATAAGATGATGACTCACAAGGAATGAATGAATGGTGCCCTACTTCAGTTAAGCTTCCTGGAAAGACAGTAGTGTTCGAGGGGTTCGAGGAATGAGGTGGAATCCTTAAATCTGGAATGAATGCCCGTTTTTGGTCCTGAGTTAAGGAGAATTTCAAAAATTCTGATTTCTTCCAACTCACCAAACTCATTTTAAATATGGATTTTTATAAATTAAACGTAAAGGATAGTCTACTTTGCGCACACAGAGCAACGCACACAGTTACACAGGCACATACACAAAATTCACGTACAAATCTTCCTCTCCTCTTGTGACGAATGAATGGGGGTTCTGTTTTAAAACCAATTTCTAACCAAGCTAATCCCTGACTCATGAATGAAGCACCATTTACTATTGACGAAGATGACAAAATATTTTTCTGAACGACGTGACACAACCAGAGACACTCACTGATACTTTTTGAATGCGAGAGCTCTGGACGAAAATAGAAGAGACAAAAATTATACTAATAATGAAGACAGTGGGTGAAACAAAACGAAAGCGAATCATGCACAATATTACGTATAATATATATGATCATCAAGCACTGTTTTAGTTTCACCTTGAAAAAAATTGAAAAAAATTGTATTGACACAGAACATCCTCTTTTAAAAGAATGGAAAGTGTCGAGTTACAAATGTATATACATAAAAATGCATAACAAGAGGATTTGATGACATGACGCAGCATTTATGAAGCAATTTATTAATGGTGGTGACAAAGGGTGTGTAAGGGTGAGAAAACGCAGTGTTTTACGGATTAGCGTGCTAACGTCAAAAATATAAGTGCGTAGACGAAATATCAATAATCTGAGTAGATGAGCTATTGTGTCGTAGTCGAGCGAGACGCTATTTGCACTATATAATTATAGCTTGGGGTTAATCCTTTAAACGCTTTGCGATTTTTAGTGGAGAGTTTTTGTGATGCTGTTGTGATTGAAGAGGATTTTGAGCAAGAAAAGTATCAAAATTACGTATATTCGAATAAAGTGTATAGGTTGTATTCAAATATTAAATGATTTTTGTCTTTTTACAAGCAAACCTATTGACGATGCATACAGAGATTTGCTTAAATTCAGAACATCCAACTGCTTTCCATGACATGTATTTACCTGACAATACTACATTACAAAGTCATATTTTTAGATTTTATAATGACAGCGAAGTTAAACTTATGATACGGCTACTAAACCATATTATAATTTTGGTCAGCAACTTGCCATCTTATCATTTCGTTACTCATAGAACTCGACTTGAACTTCTATGTTCCAAAGAAATAAACTAGTTGTTGCCAAACCTCACCTTGAAGTCATTTCCCTATACTTACTATATTATTAAGGATTTATGAGCATCACATAGAGCATCACATGGAAAAAATTTAAACATAAAATTTATACCTAACCTTAAAGTTAAAGGCTTTAACGTACGTGCTCAAGATTAGCCGAATATCTTTCCCAGGCCAATGTCAGATAGGAGACGCGCATAATAATATTGTTTAGCTGGTTTCATTGAAAAAACTCTGTATCTCTCTTCATATGCACTTTCCTATCGTATCTGGGAACAGTATCTCACAAGATATCATGCCACACTCCGTCACTTCTCATCTCACCAGACCCCATAGCCTACCACACTTAGATATGCGGCGAGAGAGAACTCACACACAAGTGCATTGATTATACATAACTTTTTTATGAATTACGTAATCGGTCAATAGTTAAGATAGAAGGGAAAATCTGAAAGATACTGATTAAAAGTCGACAACAATACCCAGAAATGAATGTGCCACGGCATCAACTACAAATGTTTATTAGGAGATAAATCTTGTATCATTTTTTTGTTCACCCTGATTTAGATTACTTTTTTGTATCATAATACAACCGAGTTTGTGTGTGGTCGGGGTGCTGGTTCTTCTAATTTGTGAAGGTCATACAACAAAAATTTTACTTTCACACAGAACACACCCTCGAAAAGTGGGTCGATAAGGGGCTATCTGTGATCTTGCAATCTTTTTACTGATTTTGTATCAGTATTTTTATTACTTCTATTGCTCATCATAGTCCACATGTCTTCCGTTGTTGGTATCAGAATGAAATGTAACCGAGTATACAATTTTGATTAGATTCGTGATTACTAATTGTGGTGGGTGATTAGATGCAAATGAAACAGAGATATATGGATAAAAGAAAGATTTACAGCCAACAATTTGACAAAGTTAAATAAAACTAGTAAATATTTGGAAAGCAAAAGAAAACAAAGATGCCCAAGAGGGGTCAGCATCATGAGCCATTTTAGGACGAATTCACAATTAATGATTTTGATGTCATTAACTATTTAGCGATTTATATGCAATGGTGACATAGAATACGTAAGTCCATTGTTGAGTGTGAAAGCATGTTTAAGCACAGCAGCACAGGGAGCAAGCAACAGTACAGATTAAACATTCATAATTCAATAAGTTTGTTACCTTTAATTAAAATCTTCAAGACTCTCGTCCAAGTTATGGAAGCCAAAGAAGTTAATGGGATTAGGAAGGAGACCCCATTCGTCTTATCTTTGGATGATTCTTGAAGCCAGATTAAACTTGAAAACTTCTTTTGCTTTAGGGATCCCGAATTATCAGGCCAATTAAAGGTGCTATCTTGACCAAATTATTATTCAAGATAGATGCTATCAGTTTGCGTTTTGGTGGAAGTGTGTGTTATGTCAAAATATAGAGATTAGCTGGAGGGGGCAAACGCACAGCAATCTTTTTTACGCTTGTCTATAATTATTAATGCTACACAAGATTAAGGACTATCAGTTTTGGAATACTCTGATAATAAAATTGATATTAAGATATTTTCCACTAATGCTCTCAAACTAAAAGCGACAACGAAAAAGAGACAACGTTTGATAATGAGGCTATCTCAGAGAGTGACTTTGGCTACTTCCAAACCGCTACTATCAGTTCCTCTTTTGCTTTCTTCCGTGCTTCTCTAACTTAACCTTTTCCGTACAGGGTGGTACACTGGCGCAAAGGATGCTTGTGGTGGTGTGTTTTTGAGAAAATAATAATAAATGTGGGACCAGGGATCCTAATGAAGCTGAAGGAGGAAATATTTTATCATTAGCGGTACGTTAATATACATTTACATTGTCATATTCAACTTGTGCATTATGCAGTTATCAGGGTAGTTCTGCATGATATAGCGATGAAGTTGTCTTTCTTTTTTTCTCAAATTTTTGTAGGTCTAACGGGAAACATGGTAGAGATCGAAAAGGGAATTGATGTCGATGTCGGTCGCTTGTCGAGATGAGTAAATAAAAGCCACTTGAAAAAAGTGATAACACTTTTGGTGGAAAGTGTAAACGGACTATTTGGTGATAATAAAATATGTTAACTTTGGAAAAGGCAGAGTCTCGATCTCGATTCTTCTTGTGACTCGGTCATTCATGTGTACGTGGTGGGTTGATAAGCGAGGTGGTGTTTTGTGTAAGTAAAGCACAGATCCAGATTCAGTCTTATCAGTAGTGTAGTCCCTTTTGAGTGACAAGCGAAAAGAGGAGAAGCTACGTTATCATTTCAGTTTGCAGGTCAAAGCTGGAAAGATGATAAAGCAAACAAATAATATTACATGCTACTTACACTCTTTTTACGCTTTATTCAAATAAGCATCAGAGAGAAAGAGAGAGAAGAGGCATAATATATTATTGTTATTTTCCCTGGCTTTTCATTACTCCCTTGATTCATTGTTTGCAGAAGTTGTATGTAATATTTCCAACTTAAACGTTTTTATCTCCTTTATATTATGCATATAAATGTATGTACCCATGGACGTACGTAAGCTTCGTGATAGTCAACAGTCTCTTTTTTTTCCTTTTTTCCCAACTCCCTTATCACTTGTTTATCATATAAGTTTTGTGTACATTGGTAATATCTTGTGAAGCATTACCATAAAAATCCCTCATCTTTATTCGGCTCAATTTCCAGTATCTTACAACATATCATTGTAGGTATGGAACAACACTTGCGAACATGTTGATTGTCGATATGTAATGAGAGCTATATAGATATACCATTACCGTTGTTACATAGGCACATCTACACACGTAGGTAGTTATATTCGTCATCAAAAATACCTTCTTTTGTCCATGTCACTGGTTGTAGTTGTATTGAATGTTGAGAATGAAGGATGACTTAGATGATATACGCACAAGTAGAGAACGACGTAGTTTCGAGATGATTGGTTTGCTGTGGATTTTACCATGATGGGATTGGGAACAATTTATTTCGACCACTATTGACTTTATTTCTGATTTTAAAAATAATTCTTCCTTTCATTTTTCCCATCAGGTTAGGATTTTGGTTTGGTACTTTATAGAAAATTCTTTACAGTAAAGATGACATGGATGAGAAATAGGTAAAAATGTAATTCGCAAGGTAAGACTGATACAGGGGCAACGTGTGCATATGGTACTACTGCACGCACTCAAGCCCAGATTTTTTTTCGTAAACGAATTCTTTAGCTGACATGTGCAGAACGGAATTCTTGGTTGCGTGGTATGGAATGGAATACAAATCAACGAAAATGGATTTTTTCTCTCCGACCATCCACATCCATCCACTTTTTATAGTCGGTATTTTATGGATGTAATGGTTATGTTGTAATGACTGAAATCATGATGGAGTCCAAATTGGATTTTCGTGAGTGACTGGTGGATGATCGAAGCGGAGGAGGGTGAGCGATCGCAAATAGGGAGTTGAATCGTATATGTAATATCCCACATGCATTCATTTCATCGTGTAGGTAGATGTGTAAAATGTGAGATCCCACTTAGGGTGTGTTACATTTTGCACTACTAGTTTTATGTATTTGTCCAGAATTCTAAACTTTTAGTCAAGACTACTTGCAAGAGAATGGTTTACTCATTAACTTGGAGTATCCTTTTCCTTGGAAAAAATGTAGATCGATTTACTGCACAAATTATCTTAAAACATATCCCTTCATTTGGAAATACCTGAAATAAAAAAATGCAACATGTGAACAAATAAACTGGCATGAAAGGTAAGTCACGTTGTATAACATTTCATCCATCACGGCTAAGCGACGCCATAGGAGAGGATGTTTGCAATTGTAGAGGAGTAAATGATGTGCAGATGTGTAACCCAGATTTATATATAGAGCTTTTTTACTACAAGTATATATAAAATCCTTGTTTGAGATTTCAGGATGGGAATGGGAATTCGAGAATTAATTAAGGTTGATTAATGGTAACTTGCTATCTCTGTGACATGAACATCTCTGAAAATATATTTTATGCTAAATTGGTTAGGTAAATAAAGTGAGCGGATACTTCAATTTAGACAGCATCACACATGAGTAGCAAAGGAGTCATTTGATGCGAAAGCATTGAGATGTCAGATTTTATGCATTTTCTCTCTCTGTTTGGAGTTGCCAATGTCAAACTATCTTTTGGGCAGAGGAAAATGACTCATTCATCACAGATTCCAACTAAACTGGGATGATTAATTTAACAAATTGAAATCAGTTACATGCACCAGTCAAGATTCGACTGGCATATTTCCACTGCGATACAGATATTCGTCAAAATACTTACATGTGTAACCTTATCCCAAAATTATTATTTTGGTAATTTTAGCGATAAAGATAAATGATCCATGTTAAACAAGCAATAAGTTACAAGATTAGTGCACAAATAGACTGAACCAGGTGAAATTCAATGCGAGATGAGGATTTCATTTCATCCCTTGTTTGCAACGGATGTTTGCTTTTGGTCTCCTCGAATGAAAGTAAAAGTGGCTGGGCAAGGTGCTATAAATGTTGTGTAGTATTCCACTTCATATCTCATGCACGTGTGTATTTTTACTGGGAACTCAAGCGCAGTTCCAGATATGAAGGAACAAAAAGAGTATACGAAAAAGTTACATCTCCATTCAACCTACTTTTTAAAATCTCATTTTTCCAGTGAAACTCACACTGAACATGAAAAAGTTACCATTCATTGTTTACTCAGAGCTTAAAACAGGACTTGACTCAGCTCATGTATGAAGTACATTTTCCGCTTTATGATAAAACTACGTGTAATGAATAGTTTTGGCTGAAATGATGCATTTTTGAATCTTTGGAGAGAAATAAAAATATTAGGTAATATCTTCGGGTTAGGCGTATTTGGTTTTAGGCTTACTCTGGCATAAAAACTTAATGCAATTTAATGATGGATTTCCTATTGTAGATTTAGACAGACATCAAATCGCCTAAGTGAATCGCTCAGCGATATTATGCATAAGATTTTATTGACTTTGACAGTCGTTTATCTTTTCCCCTGAATACATTATATTAAAAGTAGATCGATTGAGGATGCGCTGAAATGAATATAATGATTAGGTAATAAATCTCGGCGAAAAACGACAGACCTTCAAGTAACTTTTTATTATTTTATTTTCTTCTTGTCACAATAATTTTTTTACATTTTAAAACTTTTTACTTATTAGTTAATTTTTGTTTGTAACTGGACAAATAAGATGTGATTATGATTTGTCAAATGATGTGAAATACCGACTATTCGATGAAACCGTGTGATGCTCAATTGATTATGGAAAATGTAAAGTAAACATACTTACAACTAAATCCTACAAAAGAATATCACATGAGGTAAGTATGAGTTACTAGGTTGGCATCATTCCTATATACATTACTTATGCATCAGTAACAAAAATCGTCTGACTCGTCTTCTTTAAAGAAAATGAGATTAAAAATGTTAATACAAACTTTTAACGGTTTAAGCATGATGTAATCATGAATATGAAATATAAACTGCTACTTTCTGGTTGCCTTCAAAAATATTTAATTGCAAAGGACTATACTAAACGTAAGGGTTAAAAAATCTTGTAAAAGGGATAATTTCGCTATCATTTGTTTCGAATTTGTAATAAAAAATATAACAATTTTTATTTTCTGAAAAGTTCCTAGCATCAAAATGTAGTTGTTGCTCTTGATTGTTTTTATTTTCACTGTGACATGATAAAATTATATGAATAATGGATTAGTGTTAGTGGATGATATTCAAAAGGTGATGGAGATAAGTGTGTCTCAATTTGGCACTAAATCGTTAACCAGTAGAATTGACTTTGTAATAAGTTAGTAACACTTTTCTACTGCAATAAGTTAGGGTGGTGAAATCGTCATAAGCACTCTTAAGTATATTATGCTAAATGGCTAGATCTTTCAACAACATCTTATCTAGAGCAATGATTAGACTAATTAACGAAAACTGAGGTGCATTAATGCATTAGGTACATTCATAGTTTCACTTATTGGATTCCTCCCGGAATCTCAATAAACTAAGCTCCCTCTGATTTCCTTGTTAGATATTCTTTGCACTTGGATTTCCGTTTGTCAGGTTTTTTTAGCATTGCATTCCATCTCTCTCGACAGAGCTTCTTCCGCTTTTGAACTGGCCCAACCCAGAGCTTTATCTTGTTTTTAATGATAAAATGGGCAAGACATGTAATACAAGTTCATATTCTCCATATTCCCACTCTCGCATTCACAATAATACATATTTATCAGCAGTAAAATGACAAAAACAAAGGTATTAGACTACTACAGCCTCCAGCACAACTACTCCCTCTGATAAGGAAATCATAACGGATCTTTCTCCCTGTCCCCTTATCAAAGGCGAAATATTGCAAAGAACGCTAGGCAAACAGAGCCGATAATGAATTGGTGCTAGAAGCCACGCGGATATTAAGCGCTCAGGTGACACGTTATCAGTGTTTTCACAAGATATGAAGAAAAAATATTCCGTTTATGAATCTGGGACAATTTGCAGAAAAAAACGTTGATTATTAAGACAATATTGTGCTTTGAGCTATGGAAGCAATACATTGTACAAGTCCTAAAGATAAGAAGGACACACATAGATTTGTGGTAATTGGCCTGCCACAAGGGAAATATTAAACGCGAATATTCCTCATATGCATTTCTTCAATATAACTTCTGTAGGTGTTGTATGACATACCTATCTGGAAAATATGAGCGAAGGGGAAAATTGAGTTTACTTACTTTGAGCAGCTCAGCAGCTAACTTGAGAACGTTGTTGGCCACCAGCAGTTCATCTTTTTTGTGAGGCTTCTGCTCCATTTTAAGATAGAGATTCAGCTAAAACCCAAGAAAAATTATGGGGTACATTAGATGACTGCTATATATCAAAATCCATTCCAGAAAGTTGTTTCCCTTCATAGCATCATTCTTGGAAAAAATGTTCAAAGTGACGGGGCATTAATGCGATGTTGCTATTAAGCTTTTCTAACGTGTGTATACTGCCCAGTAATCGGTCAAAGACTTGAGTGAAAAATCTTTTAAGGAAACTTACACTTTATGCATAAAAGCATCTTTGATTTATTACAAGTTGTCATCTTCTTTGGCATTCATATTACACATTGAGTTTTCCCATTTACCGTAACCATTTGTAAAATCCATTTACCCCGGAATGATAAAGATTTTGAATGTATTTGCTATTGAGTGAATTTTAATACTGCAAATAGGATGTTACGATGTTCAATTTGCGTAAAACGCATTAATGAATGAGTGGACGTGAATGACAAGAAGCAGGGTTCGCCCTTACTCAACTCAATTGAAGCAAGTAAATTGACATTGCTTGCAGAATTCTGTAAGGATTTAGTTTTGAAAGGTGCAAAAACATTTAAACATTTTGTCTTACTTGTTCCGTGATAATAACAGAGAGGTTGCGGTACTTTTGGCTGATTCTTGAGCCGAGAGTCATGAAACGCATGAGATAGATGCCAAGACAGAGGCACCAAGCAATGACTTCCACATTGTATAAATAGTACATTCGATTTGAATCCTGGGAGAGAGAATAAATTGTCATTTAAAAAAATACATAGCGATATCTTAAAACTACGGGTAAGCAGCAAAGTGATCTTTTATACCTTCAGCAGCTCCACAGACAAGAAAAATATGAGAATTAGTGCTGCTATAAAAGTTGCCGACACGATTATGTTGACAGACCGTTGGGGTCCGCGTCTCTGTAAAATGAACAAAATCCATTAGTGCATTATGAACTGATAACAGCGTGAATAATTAATGTTTTTTGGATATTGTTATTTAACTTGCAAATGACAAAATGACATTATCATATAATGGATATTACTCACCCTCAGGTACGATCGCACTGAAAGCCATGTCTTGATATTTCTGACTTTGTTAAGTCTGAAATGAGGGATGCCAGATTTTTTCGCTTTGCGTGAAGAAGTTAGCCGAGAAAATAGCTTTGCATAGAGAAATCTCTGTTTGTACGTTTTTTCTGCCACTGCCAACAGGAAAAATACACAAATGGCCAAGCAAAGACGTTCAGCAACGGATATTAAAATCATTACACGTGACCTACAAAAGAACAATCCGTGATTGAAATTTAATACATACTTAACACCTCCATTATTTGAACAATTCAATATATTTTATAATGCTTACCTGAGGTCATCCCCGTATCCACAATTTATTGCTGCCGATATGTACGCTCCTAGTTTTGTGAGTTCAAAATCATCCACTTCAAATCCTTGATTAAGTCTCCACAAACAAGGTAAAAATGCAAGAATGCAACTGAAGAATATTCCTATAAAGGAGAACAATGAAGAAAAGTAATTGATAACATAAGGCTTCAATCAAAGTCTAAATTGCATTTTGATAAAACAGTAGGTATTTGTTTTACCTAAGTAAAGGTAATCGGAATTCTCTCTGATGCATTCCACTTTGCCAATAATTGTCGAACTGATATCAAGCACCGTCAGATCTGCCTTCTTTGCATCCTGCCCATCCCAAATGGTACAGCTGACCTTATCGGAAGATACACAACTGTTTATGGTATTTGTCGATTTCTAGCATTTTAAAGAACGCCGTTTATTCTCTAATTTTTAAATTGAAATGGTTAGTTGTTTAGTAAAATACCTTTTCAAACTCCCAAGCAAATGGATGGTCATTTAACTGCATATCACTTTTTCCTTCATCATCATCTGAATGTATATCTTCACCATAGTCCTCATCTTCACTATTTGTGGTAACTGCAGTCCATTCCGACTTTGATCGTACATCATCATCCATATCTACAGTTGCTGCGCCATCTTCCTCTGAAGTCGAGTCATTATTATTGCTGCTACAATCAGGACAACTGAAACTTGTCGTGCTGGCTTCTGACATTTTACTTAAATTCCTTTTTCGAAGACTAGACCTTTTTTCAGGCATAGGTGATACATCAGCAGAAGAAAGAGTTTCTCCTCCGACACCCAAAGATTGGGGAATTTTAACAGCATTACTACTGCTCCTACCCAAGTTTTCACCCTCCTCTTCCAAATATCCTTGTAAAGTAGCTGCCACATTTGCCTCAATGATCTTTACTGCAATGTCATCTGCTGGTTGACAATTACTGCTGCTTTTATCATGGTCAACATCATTCTCTCCACTGTCATGGTTCTCATTTATATATTCTTCAGCAATGCCCTCGTCCTTGTCGGAATTGGAACTTGTCCAAGACTTGGATTCATCTTCGAATAATACTTTCTTGCATCCAGAGCCAGTAGATGAGTTACAAGGATGATGATCTGGTGTAGTGGTTCCAGGAGCACCTAGAGATTTATTACTTGACCCAGCCACCACTATTGGAGGCGTAAGCGCAGGAGATTTCGAGGTATTTGATTTTCTTCGTGGATGATGCCTCGACATACGACGCTTGTTTCGAAGCTTACTCCCACTTCCTCTACTTCGCCGACTGCTAAATAAAGAATCGCCATTTGCTTTGCCACTGCTGGTGGAACTATGCGTTGAGACGATTTGAGAGTGAAGAATTGTGAGAACAATCATGAGAACGAGAGGTGAGAGAATTTCACTGCTTTGAATTTCTGGCTTGAACAACCCTTCGTGATGGTTCAAGGCGGTATGATCATGTTCCAGGGCAGGTCCGTGGTAAACAGGTTGGGTTACAATGACCTTACCACTGTTGTTGAAATTCGAGCCATTTCCCAACAGAAACGGACAGCAGTTCCAATACAGAAACAAATTGACTATCTGAATCACGTAGAGCACAATGAAGAGGAAAAATAGTCGTGGTGACGTCTGCGCTGACCACCATTCATGGAAAATGGGGAGAAAGAAAAACCGCAGGGAGGCTTGTCGAATAACTGTGAACAACCCATGTTTCGGTTTCGCTTTCGGAAACGATGATCCTGCAAAAATGTAAATAGGTATACAAGATAATTAAAACCAATGAAACTCTGAATTACACAATGCACACCTCTATTGCATTGTTATGCAAATTGAAAACAGTTTTTTTCGCAAGCTTTACCGAAAGAATCAATGTCAAACATTCCGTCCTTGGAAGACATTCATATGAACACACTCAAACAGCTACTTTATTTCTCAATAAAAACAAAACGTGAGATGAAAAAATACAGAGACAATTTTGATTTAACAATTACACCAATAGTTCACCTAGCAAATATTTCTCGAGTAAAATTCAAGTTAAAACTACAACTAACAACAGCTACTTTTGTTTTAAGGTAACTCGTTTTGAAAAGTAGCCATTAGAACTAATTTTTTCTTTGGATATTTCCAGCCACAGCTTATTACGTCAAACAGCACATTACACTCGCGCACGGAGAAACGAGCGTGCGATAGCGATTACAATGTTGAAAATAAATGACACTTTATGGAAGAGCATTAAATTCCATAGAGCACCATTTCCTATAACATATACCTACTACAATATAGATGAAAATGGATATTTTATGTATATACGGATAACGCACACTGAATAATACAGGAACATGTTATATACCAGCCTACATATACACAACATTTCATTATTATTGTAATTACCTCTGACTAGGTCTAAATCGATTAACTCTGACTGCAACTTGGCTGATTTGGTTGGGATATGGTTAATTCCATGAAGGATTCTTTGCTCAACTGTGTGCTCCCACTTCGCTTTATCGTACTCTCCAACATGATTCTGATATCTGGAAATATACATCAAGCTGATTTGGTTGGGATATGGTTAATTCCATGAAGGATTCTTTGCTCAACTGTGTGCTCCCACTTCGCTTTATCGTACTCTCCAACATGATTCTGATATCTGGAAAATATACATCATAAAGAGAGAGAAATGAGTAATATTGTTATTTTTGGTGAGCATTCCAATTAATTTTGCAGTACGGATAATGTATTCCGCAAAGTGTGCAACGTATATTGTTTGTTTTATATACGTTCGCCTTTCTCATAAAAACAGATCATTTTACTTTGTTCTTATATATTCTTATAATACTTATATATATGTATCTGATAATGGAATATTCTGGAATTACCTGGTCAAAATAGAGTTTAAATCGTCGAATTGAACCATGTAGGATAATTTGACATGAAAGTTTCTTCCCGTTGAGGTGGTCAAGCTCCAAATAAACTTCAGCCAATGACTGAATGTTGATTTGCTAAAATGTAATAATAATATTAAGATACTCATATTAATGGTATTGCAAGCACTGGAAATATTGTCAACAGTGCGCTTTGCGGATTTGAAAACCATTCCCATCCNGCCAATGACTGAATGTTGATTTGCTAAAATGTAATAATAATATTAAGATACTCATATTAATGGTATTGCAAGCACTGGAAATATTGTCAACAGTGCGCTTTGCGGATTTGAAAACCATTCCCATCCCGATCGTCATTTTTTAGTGTTTAAGTCAGCAATGAGCTTAGATAACTAAGTGTATGCTGGAAAACTGCCAATGATTAATAAATATAAGTTTATTCTTCTAGAGGTGATTATTCGCAATGGAAAGAACCAGCGTTGATCATCATAAGTATTCATAAGTTAGTCAAGGGAATTTTTCGTGTTGCATAAAAAGTATAAAGCAGGCGTTTGCAAGTAATGCACGGAAGGAATTAGTCTGAGCAAGCAACAGTTATCATAAAAGTAAATCCAAATAACAACCACATCAATAAGTATATTGACGGCATTGTCGTCATTGAACCACAAGCACGCAACCAACCACATCCACAAGTTATTTTGGGTAGACAAGTAAGGAATTTTTTTCGCATGAACCATCCATGCACATTTCCATGATTACCAGGCTTTTCCCCAAGTATGGAAAATATTTGCATAATCAGAGATAACAAAAATGTCTGTTTTCTGGAAGTGGTAGTTTCAGGATTCGCTTTACAACCTAGTTTAAACGTTTCTAAACTAATGAAAACATGAGATTTTTAAAAACCTGCCATATGTGGTTCACAAATGAAGAGTTTCAAAAATGAATGGATGTCCTCCCAAATTCTAAAACTATACGGACAATAAGTTACTGCATGAATGTGAGAAGTTGTCATGAATGACGCAAACCTCAAAGTAAATGATTACAACTTCCAATGGGCACCAAAAGATCAAATCGTTAACGGAAATGATCAACGGGTCATCGTACATAAATAAACCGCAAATGTTTACAAATATATTCTCCTCGTCCACTGAAGATAGCAGACTAGTGGAAAAATACCTGACAAAGATTATTTTTCAATACTGATATAAGTAAAAGTCATTCAAAATAAAAATATGCATGTGAAAGCGTAGCACCTTTTCTGAAATACTGATTTAACCATTCACTACTTTATTAGCACCTCCCGAACTCTCAAACTGTGAACGTGTAAAAATCTGCTCACTCACTCAGTGAATTTGCCTACTGTCTACTAGAACCTACCAACTTCACTTTAATCCTCATCAAAATACATCATCGACACTTACATTAATGCTAATGCTGAAATATTTATTTGCAAATAAGATTGTATTTATGCGTTTAAGGTCTGCTTTGCTACCACATAATGCATAACAAACATGAAGACAAAGGAAGCTCAAAAGTAAGTTGCAATACAATAGTCCGAGTGTGGATTGAGGATGTTTAGGTATACTAATCGAGGTAACGTAAACTCATGCCATTATGCCATATGCATTATTTAATATTTACGTATGATAGCGTAATAGCGTTCAGCATGTAAGTTTCCTGAGCTTATGAAAATAGGATAAGTTAAAAATTTAGAATATTTGGAATCGCGAATATGTGCTTACTTTGGATAATTTCCTTACACAAAATTTAGCACCATTTATTACACCTATGATATGATCGTTTAAAAACATCTTAGAAGCTTAAATTATAGAAACTAGATCGCTCTGGATTAATAAAGATACACAAGAACCGAAATATGACTCAAGCAGTGCATCATACTGTAAAGATAACCTATCATAAACTGATATTATACTACTATAAGAATGATAAGTTGGAAAAATATTTATGCTTAAAAGTAAAGAACTGCGCACATGGAATTAGGTAGTTACCAATTTTACTGAGCGAATGCGACTACATCCGCATGCTCATTGAAGATGATGAAATGAACAATGGCTCACATTTTCAAAAAATAAAATTCTATTTAAATATATGTAGGTACTCACCTTTGACCTTGAGTTGTGATTGGATTGTCAATGTTGGCATATATATTGCACTTTTCCCTTGAACAAAGGAAACTTACCACGAATCACTTTTACATATATCTTAACAAGCCTGAACACTGCAAATTTTGATTTTCGCTATATTGATGTGAAATTTGAGTAAAGATTTTTTTAAAATTGAGTTTAATATCATGCAATACTTTCTTTAAGTAGATAGATGCTTTAGTTTTCCTACAAATATTTCGTTGCACAGCAAAGAAATTTGAAAGCCTTAATGCGCACAACGTTTGGCTAGCTGCACTATATTGGTTTCACATTGAACGAATATGGAGAAAATGCCGTATGCAATAAAATCAACTAATTTCGTGACTTTCTCTTACAAGCTGCATAAATACATAAGAATACATGAAGTTTCCTTTCCTGTTTAAAACTCAAGAAATCAAGAAATAACACTTTAGCATCTATGGATGAAAATTTTTGCACACGAAGAAAACGCAATAATGTGATCTTCCAGGGTCCACAAGCTGAATAGTTTTTGATAGGATATCTTTTGAAGTTAAGATGCTCTGCTTTTGAGACCAAACACAAGTGAAGCTTATTTCCTTCGAGATAATTTTGTTGGTAATACTTAAATCAATGTGAGATTTGTTTTTCCTTCATGTTCCTATCAGCTGCCCCGACTTGACTGTATTTTCATGAAGTTGCTTGTTATTGTAACATTCCTAATACACGCAGTGGAAATGCCATATACCGATATACCTAAGATTTCTCTGTGCCATGTATATCGTCTATGTTGCGGATATTATTACAGCTACTGTACTTTTTCTTTAACTATGCAAACATACCTATACATATGACTCTAGAATGTCACAAAAAGCTATGTATATTCCAAAGCTGCCCACCATTCAGCACCGAATGAAATGAACCACATGTGCACACATGCATGCGCATCTTATCTGGCTTATTGAATGAGTTTTGAGGAAGTAACCCTTTACTACACTTTTGAGACTGGGTGATATTCCTCAGAAAAGTATTATTATTGCGATGTTTAGGAACGTCTGAAAAGTAACCCTTCCCATTCCAGTAAGCTTGAAAGGAGTGAATCTAATTTTGAGTCGTTTTACGTGCCATTGCCAGCCTGTTTCATGCACTATGCCATTTACAACAACGTACTTGTTACAAAAAGTGCTCATGTAAATACCTATTCCACTCCAATATAGCTTCACTTCATATGCCGATATTTTTGTGCACGTCATCCCATATTTTCAAACAAGCTTGCTCTATGTGTATTTGGGGTGCATGCAAGTAAAATCTGGTTTTTAGGGACCGTGACATTTGAGGAAATTGCTGGAATGTCACAAGTCACAATAACCAAGCGAATGGACACGTACGTATCAATACTAAAAATCAATACTGGATGGATCAATGTAGGATACATTTATCAAGGCTTTTTCTTGCAATCTATTATTCAGCGACTGCAAATAGCCAAAGACTCAAGCCAAGTTTAACTTTGTGCTTGTATGGAACTTGTTTTTTTATTACATGCACTGTTGACATATATCTCGGGAGTAAATCACGCTGAGAAATTAACATAAACTGCTAATTACTTTATACTTTTACTGGCTTCAGCATATTTTGGCGTGTGGACTGATGATCATGCGGATAAAGAAAGTGGTGTGATGGCCTGCTTGCTTGGCATGCAAAAATCTGCAGTGGGGATAACAGTGGGATGCGTTTTGTAATGAAAGAAGTGGAATATATTTTTTTTAAACCTTGCGCAAGTTTCATTTTTCCATACAGTGGAGGAACATTATGAAGCGGAACACTTTCAATGGGTAGTTGCTAAAAGGGGAACAAGCTGGCGGTCTGACCTTTAAAGGCCTTGAACAGGATCGATAGAACTGCGGATCACTATTTTTGTGTGCATCTTTTTCTCAATGCTTAGCATCTTGCATGATGACGCTGAAGAATGCATTCTTACGCTTTTGGAACTCTACCAGGAACATGTTTCCAGCATTCACTACCATACTGTAGCAGTCTAGTCGTGTAGGATCCGCAAAACCATATCCACATACATTTTCATGGCAATCAAAATTTAGTTTAGTTCAAGGCGAAATCGTAAAAGTTGGCAGAAAATCAAAATACAAGATAATGAATCAAAAGGAGGATAGTTTTTATACAAAGCAATAACTCTGATGAGTAGTCATATAATATGCTGAACTACATAAATTGGCTCACTAAAGCTATTTCCGGGTACGTTAGCACGCATGCCATTAAGGAGCTGGCGGCAAATGAAAGAAAACAACTATCTGTAATTGTTTTATTAACTACACATACTAAAGTAATGGAAGTAATGAAATATGGAACGAATAATAAAAAGTGCTACGTTTCCTCATACATGAAAAATTTTTTTTGCAAACAGCTTCATTCGGAAATGTTTGCGAATTAACCTTGTATTTTTTTAGCAACACTAGCTTAGATATTTTTATCATTGGAATCAATCAAATTACCTAACCATTCAGATAGATTATTTGAAAAACTATTTTTATCTTTGATGGCATTTAAAATGCACATTTAAACACATTCCATATTAGAAGTTCTGAATTCTGGGAATTCGTTTTATCAAGACAAATTAATGTAATCGAATTTGCTTCTGACGATAAATAAAGATTTTTCCAGGAAATCCTTTATCTCAACGTTAACGTCCAGTACTTGGTACTTCTAAGTTCTGTGTTCTGTGACTTGAAAATAATTTCTGCAAAGCTTAACTCAGTCCTCCTTTCCAACGACTAAATATTATGCCGTGCAAACTGCTGCAAATAAGTACAATCGACATGTATACATTTGTACTACATTTCGTTATATGAATTTCCGTATTTGATTTTGAAATCAATAAATGTCTATATGCATAAGTTGTAGACATAGGATTTGATTTTGGTGACAAATTTCCTGCCTACGTAAATTCTCTGCTTTTGGATCAAACTACATGTAATGCTGCAATGCAATAGCATAATTTAATTTCCCTCATAAAATCAAACCTGTAGGCATGTAAGTCGAAAATTACTACCATATAGCATACAATGTTTCTTGACTGCTGACGTTGACACATGAAGTCAAAAATTATTCTTGGTACAAAAACCCCCCAGTAGTTCCCATTGACGAGTACAGTGATCTCCACAACTGTGTTATATATAGATAGACAATGGATTCAATCCCGATTGACTTGAACAGTATTTAAACTATATCACGAATCACAATCGGTAAATCGGCATTAGACGAATCAGACATCATGAGGTGAATAAAAATATTTCATAGATCAGACGCCCTTGTATGACGACAACGTGAAAAATACCATAGAGCATAGTGTGTCTGTGTACTTCATTTCATACTTGATTCAACACTCATGCTCCTCTTAACAGATTTTCCCTTCATTACCTTTCCTTGCTCCGTTCTAATACTATGTACACAATACAATGTGCTCATCGTATCGTATTGTACTGAAAACATAAATGAATGTCTACGTCTAGTATCCACAATCCACTCTCTTGAAGAAGACTCATAAATTAGTGAAGGCAAAATGCAACAAATCCAAACGCACAGAGTGGCACTTTTGCCTGCTCACTTCTTTCCTCATTCCTTTTAAAAAAAGGTATTTTCCAATATACACCACAATAGTACAGAATACATTCTACTCTTATCAAAAGCAGGCTCAGACTTGTGCTAACGTACAGAAAACACATGAGATCTCTACTGACAAATATCCCACTGCAAGTCCTTACCTAAAAACTGCAACTCTTACAAATGTGCATGGTAGGTATATTAAAACATCATCCTGATATATTCCTCTTCAACGTACCGTTGCAAGGAAGCACACTTTTATCGTATACCTAACCTATTAACGTAGTGAAAACTATACCACTATACACACATTTTACTTTGAAAATACAGAGATAAATATATGTAACGTGGTGTGTATTAAATTTGAGCTGAAATACAAAGTAGTATTATCAATTCATATCGTGATTGTCGTCATCTCATTTACTTAGAATTAAAACCTTTTTTTAAAAAGTTTGATACCCGTGATGTGGTGCTGTAAGGATAATGCTCATATGCTAATGAACGTGAGACTGGGACTAGGGACAAGGGAATTGAAATATCTGTGGAACTTAAATGAGCAAAGATCTGTAAAATAGTTGTGCACAAGAAAAGTGTGGTTTTCCTATCTTTTAACTGTTTTATTCGCATGTTACTAGCAGAAAAAAATATATGCATATAAAAAGAAAGTGCATTTTCTCATGTTTTTTACTTATGCTCATCCATTGCAAAGATTTGTTGTGGTGAGGTGATTCCGATAACGTGGTGTGTGTATATATACCTCTACTTTAGCAGTGGTGCTGTGTTCGGAAGTCTTTAAAAAAATTAATGTATATGATTGAAACCACGTATGTTGTAGATAGTGCGTAAGTATTCGCTGAAAATTTGGACACGGAATATTGTTCGAATTTTTAATTTTACCTAAATATACCTTTAGCAAATATAGTATTAACACATCACAGCGCCGCACCAGCTGCTACGTATAAAAAAAAAGTAGGATAAAGATATCTGTAAAGGATAAGGGACTTGTTAAAGAGACCTTTAATATTATTGGAAAAGGATAAGTAAAACGTATTTATTGTGAGTAAATCAAATTAAGTAATCCTTTGAACTTTAATCCTGTTCTGTATTACGAGAAAGTAGAGTGTATTTATTTAGAGTTCTTCGCATAGAAATAAACGCATCGCTATTATTAATCAGTTGTATACAACGATAACAACGTATGTTGTAGTTTCGTTCGTGCTTGCATCTGATTTAATTCATAATTAGTTAATGTAAATCTGTCAAAACCGTCTTGTCTACATATGGTTCTTCCAGATCAATGTAGAAAAACACAGTCTGCTCACGGTATTACTGATTTTTCGAATTCTCTTAAATATTTATATGTATTTAATTTATGGTAGCGTATAAATTACGCTTCCATCTGTATTCAAGCAATTAAGGTAGATAATTTTCTTCAGTTTTATGCCCGTCACCTGTCATACATCATAGAAACTTTCGAATTTTGCGTGCTCAAATTAATTTTACACTACCGATTTGATAGTTTTCTCTTTCTCGTATATTATGCTGTCAGCTGTAGTCCTACGGAACTCATTAAAGTAGCTTGAGATAATTTCCGAACCCTCAGAAAAAATAAACCCAATGCACACCTGATCATTGTGTGCTTCATTTGGTGAAATGAATGACTGATCATTGTTGCTACATCACATCGATATCTCCACTAAATATTGTCGTCCTGTGACCAGATTCCTTATTTCCTATTTTGCCTTTCGCTGTGGCGTGTTCGGTGGGTGAAAATTGGAAAAACTATTAATTATACGGAGGTCTGATGAGTCGACTGAAGTTGGAAACTGCTGACTGATACTAGTTCTGTGACTGTACGTGTGTCTGTTAGTCATCCACTATTGATTTGTAATTTTTCAAGCAATTGAGTCTTTATTTGTGAGAATAAAAATTGTTCATAGTGGCGTATAATAATATATAATATAGTAGACAGAAAACATGTCTGAAAATAAAGTAGTCGATGTTATTTTGCACTGTCAAAAGCAGATTAAAAAGGACGTTCTTCCAGAAGAAAAGGTAAGCACGCTACTGTTAGTTTGATTAAAATTCATACATTGAAGGCTGGCTGACTCTTGCTGGAGCATAATATTTATGAATTTCTCTTATTTACAGTTACTTCACTACCTGGGAAGATTATCGAGGTTAAGAATAACTGTCCATGACCTTGCCGAAACAGGAATAGGACGTACAGTTAATCAGTTAAGTCGCAATGAAGGAGCGGTTGGACAGGCTGCTGATACACTGGTACGGAGCTGGAAACTAATGGTTTCCGAACAACAGAATCAACCCGAACCTGATCCTGAATCTGAAGAGTCTGACTCGAATACTGAATCTTCCGAAGATGATGAGGAGGAGGAAGAAGAAGTAAATAATCCCGATGAACCGGAACCTTATGAAATTGAAAATCAAATTATTGAACCGGCTCCTACGTTTCCTAGTGGCCACGCATCTAGAGATGACCGACATCTACGCATTGAGCCTTTAGCCAATCAAAGTAGGAATTCTGAAGATGATAATGATGAACCGGAAATGGATGATATAGATGATATACATGATCCCTATATGGAAAACGGTTTTATTAGTGTAGCAAATGTGCACACTGATGACGAAAATGATGAGGAGGATGACGAGGATGATGATGATCATGGTGCAGTAAATATTTGAGATTTCCAGCTTATTTTACAAGCTAAAAGTTACAAATATAGATGTGTAATTATGTGTTGATCCATTTCATACAGAATCGGATACGTCAGTCCACCTCCAAATAGCAGATGAGGAGCAACCGCATGAACCGCAAAGAACCGACGTTAAGTTGAATCCCTACACCAAGCAAGACAAGCATCATGTCAGCCAAATCCACGCTTTTGAAGAAAATGTAAATTCTAGGAA